>SNQJ01S0016427.1:181403-193496 GCA_010110895.2 Picea sitchensis | reverse complement strand
GTTTTCTACATGGATGATAGTGGCTTCAGTAAGATGTAACAGGGTTCAAATGGCTAACAATATACTGTCAGTTGTCATGATTGTGTTACAGTTGATCTTGATGAGACAGGTGCACAGGACAGAGTTCAGAGATAGAGAGCAAGTCGGGTGGCCTATCCCGAGCTTGTTGACTGGTCAGTAACCTTTTGGGGACCAAAAGGTCTTATTATGGGGAGGTGTGATCCGAAATCGGATCCAGAAGCCTGACAAGGCTTGAAAAATGCTCAAAAATGAAAGTGCTCAGAATCCGACGAAACCAACGCCATTGCATCCGTCTCGACTTCCTGATTCCGACAGTATATTTACTTTTTCAAACGGGCTCCGTATGCGAAAGTTATCGCGTTCTGATCGGAAGCCCAAACAGGTAAAAAGTCAAAGGTCAACTGGTCAAAAAGTCAATGCTGATGACATCAACATGTTGACTGTGCAGGAGATGACGTGGCACTCTCTGGCTGATGGTGATTGGGCAGGTTCGCTGACAAGGCAGACATGTGGCAGGCAACTGGACCAGTCAATAATTGACAAGTGGCATTAATCCGTCAAATGGGGAGATGCCACGTGGCCCAGTCATGGGCAGCCATGTGGCATCCAGTCATCAGTTGAAGTGGCATGTTTCAAAAAAATTGTTTTTGGTTTCCATGGGATTTGAACCCATGACCACCACCTAGCCCAACACCTTAAGAAATGGTCTTTTGCCAATACACCAAATTATTGCTTGTGATATAAAACCCACAATATTAAATATATTGCAAAGTATTGAATGGAGAGGGGTCAACGCTTAGCCCTTTAGGCTAGTGCTTGGCCATATGAACCCATATGACCCTGTCAACGGGGCGCACGCTGGGCAGAAGGGGGCTTATGCCCAATTATAGTTATAAAGTGGGTTTTATAACCAATTTTTGGGTTTTAATGGTAATTAAGCCTATTTTTAATGGTTTTTGGGAGTTATTGGGTAGTTTTGGAGCCTAAATTTTTAGGGGGAAGTTTGAGATGAGTAACTAACTTCCCAGCTATATAACCAAGGTCTATTTGAGGCCAGGGGACAGTATTGAGGGCATTCGGAGCAGAATTATGCTGAGGAGAAGCCAAGCCAAAGCCATTTTGAGGCAGAGAAGCTTTTGAGGAGGAGACACTGTCGGACCATTTCTGGGAGCTCCGGACGTCCGTTTTGCGTGCCATTTTCTTTGCATGGTTCTAGAGATCTGGAAGAACATGACCAGATCAGTCTTGTAGCCATTTGGCATTGCAGCAATGTACTTTTGAGCTTTGGAACAGAAATAAAGAAGCCTCCCCCACATAGAAAAGGCCCGGATACGTAGGCAAAGTTGTGTCGAACTCCGTTATCAATCTGTGTGTTATGGTTTGTTCTTTATTCTTTCATTTCAGATCTGAAAATGTATATATGGCTGTCATAATTCCTCTTCTTTCCTCATTCTTTCACTAAGTTTCTCAAATGGTTAATTAACGCATGCAAAATTAAAACTCAACCATAAGTCATTCAAAAATCCTGACGGATCAGTGTGTGTCATTGGAATTGTTTCCATATAAAAAACATGTATCCCATTTTATTTAAAGAATAAACATTTAACGATACATTCAATAATGTCTTACAAAGGGAACCAAAGTGCCCACAGACTAAAACATCTATAGAAAATCATCAAGATCTAGATATCTCACAGTATTATCCATTATGGATCAAGCTTAGAGAATTAAAGTAATGTAAAAAACAACATAGCAAGTTGTAACCATCATAGACTCACTCATGTAATATCCCAACATGCAATAGAGCACAAACTAGATCGAAACTAGTTGATAATATATTTTGGAGGGAGAGGGGAGACCTCGTGGCCTACAAGTTCAGACATTATCATAAACCATATTAATATTCCGTTGCCCTCTTTACAAGACAATCAACTTAGTGTTGTTTTCTGTGTGGAAATGTGTGAAGGATGAACTTGACAAGTTGGTTTTCATCTTGTTTGGCATCCGTATTTAACCTTGAAGAAACGGGTTATGATTATTGTATCCCCCACTCATCCATTATATTAATATCGTCGAGTCCCCAAAGATTTGGATATCCTCCACCTACTTTCTCTTTAATGTTGCCAACAGAACAAAGATAGCCCTAGCCTTTGTTGATCCAGATTATTTTTGGCACGAAATGAGAGTGGAGATATAATAAAGAAATGTACAGAGATATCTCAAATATCCAATAGTATAACAAAAATATATTAGAGATGCAACCATAAACACAGAGATACAGTGATACACAATTTCTATTAATGAGCGAAATGTACAAAGCTATAGAAATACATAGTGAAAGACTCGCTAGAATGGTGGCATCTTATCTTTGAGAAGAGATGTGACGGCTATTCACATTCATTTCGGGGGACCAATCAAAGCCTTTGTTTATCATTGAGGTGCCTAATCTCGAAAAAACTTCATTTAGGCCCTCAAAATGGCCCCGGAAGTTTAGAATTCGAAAACCTGCTAAAAATAGTAAGTTGCCATAAGACTGTTTTGATCCATTTGGAATAGGTTGGTGGCCACCGATATCCACCTGGATCAATCATCTTCCTTAGGAAGCAATGGTCTCCATTGCGTTGAGTGGCCGGGGGAGAGGGAAAAGCATTTGTTGAATCTGCATCATGATGAGTTGCTTGCCTTACTGGAGAAGTTGTGTTGCTTAGCTTGTTGAAGGTTGTCACAAACCTGTGGCTGGAAGGGTTGGATCTATTTAATCAGTCTGGCTACATGAGATGACCGTGTGCAGAAGGAATCCTTGTGATTTGCTTCAATCTTGTCGGCCTACTTCTGTTGGACCGAAGGTGCTTGGATTGAGGCCACAGCGGTTGCAGTTTTCTTTTTAACAGATTGTGAAGAAGCTGAATTTTGTAGTATGAGATACTACCTTGCGACATTGTTTATGTGGGACAATAGTTGGAACTACCTTCTGGTATCTTGTAGAGATGACCCCCCAGAGTAACAATGACATTGTGGGGTCGAGACTCATAAATAACATGGCGCTTCCATGTATATGATTGACCCAAAAGAACATCACATACATCCAGCGGGGCAACATCACCTAATACCTCATTCTTGAAGGGTTGGATGTCGTATGACAATTGACACTGCTAGCTAGCAGGGAGATATCGTCCCTGGCGAAGCCTCCCGTTGTTGTATGGTTCTCGGTGTGGTGCTGTCGACAATCCCAATTTTTTGACGACCTCTGCTGAGATGAATTTCTTCTGGCTTCTGCTATCAACAATGAAATGCAACAGGGTCCCCTTCACCCACATCTGTGAAAGGAAGAGGCGCTCCCCCTCCTCGGGATCTGTTGATTCTTTTGGTTGAATTGTTGCGGTCGCGACAGTAGCAGTGGGGTCTGCGTCGATGATCTGTCTTCTTCCATTATTTTCTGAATCGGATTATGAATATGGGTTCGTATATTTTTCTTTGATCTCGACCACCAATGACTATTTTGAGCAACATTCATCGGTGTTGTGCCAGGGGCTTTTGTGGAAATCGCACCACTTTCCAGTGTTCTTCGTCTTTTCGTGACCCTTCTTTTCCTGTGGTTTAGACTAGTTTTCAGGAGGTTGTTTGTTAGGGCCATCTTTATCATACTTTGGTTGTTGTAGATTTGCAGACCTGGACTCCCGTTTGTTCTGGCGCCTAAATTTCTGCTCGATTTTGACAGCATATCGATAGGCAGCTCCCAACGATGAGATGTCCAGAAACTCCATTTCAATTTGGATGTATCTGTGTAGAGATCCATGGTGTTTCAGAACCAAATACCGCTCAGAATCTTTGATACCTAGCTTGGTGCACAAGGTATGGAAGGTATTGGTGAACTCTGACACTGCTTGGCCCCTATGTTGACGCAATGTGGTCCATCTCATGTATTGGTCATCATAGTTACCAACAAGGTAATATTGTTCCTTGACCGCATCCACAAAAAACTCCCAAGTGGGCTCGGCCCCATATTTTTCAGACTCATATGTGGAACTTTGTTCCCAATAAGTTGCCCACTAATGTTTGACATGGGGGAGAGCTTTAAGGAGTGCCAAGGTGATCTTTTCCCTATCGGAAAAATTGTGAACAGAGAAATATCCTTCTAGCAGATTTAACCATTTTTCTAAGGCATCTGCATATATATGTCCTTCAAATATAGGAATATCAAAATTAACTTGTACATTGAAAGGCGAGGTGCCTCCAAAGTGGTCGCTTGATGAAGACATATCGATTGTTATTGGCAAACGTTGAAGGATGTGGGCAAAATTCTCCATCATTTTGTCCCTCTGTCGCGTGAGAGCTTGCTCAAGCAACAGATTAATAAAATCGCCTCCCCTGTCGTTTTTCTTTTCTTCTGCCATGGAGGGTTTCTTGGGTGTGCGAGAGCGATTGTCCTCGAGAGAAAAAAGTTTGAGACCCAACTTGTTATACTCGGACCTCGTCGGGGACATGCACTAAAAAAAATGATCAAGAGCAGCCTACTCTGATACCATTGATCTGGATTATTTTTGGCACGAAATGAGAGTAGAGATATAATAAAGAAATGTAGCAACTTATCAAGCTCTGCCTTATATGTTTACTTATGGTATTTAGTTTGCAAGTTCAAAGTAGATGAGGATAATGGACATTCTCCATTTTCACTATAGATCATACACATATTGGGGCCTCACTAAGTTCTCCTTTTAAGGTTGTCCCAAGTCAATACTTTGTTGGATAACACAAGCCATGTAAAAAAAATGTTTTTGGTGGTGCTTTGAACTTCCATACATCCTCTCACCACCATCTTCTCTCCTCGTCCAATCCTAGGACAAAGGCCATTGAGTATCATGTCTTGGTTGTGTGGTATCCTTCAACATGGTTTGTAGCTCAAATTACAAGCTCATCATCTTCCTCCCTGAGCTTCGAAGATGCCTTTACAAGTGCATGTCTATAGATATTCCATTTCCATGTTAATCTACCCTTTGAGTCCAAGGCTTGAGAATTCTTCCATCATGATGTCCATAGATTCTTTGCCTCCTTGTCATGGACATTAAGCAAGGTAAAGTGTCTTATCTGAGCTAAAAAAACACTTGAGATCATTCAAGACTTATAATTATATTTCCCTCGTATCTAGGAGTCCAGGCCTAGCCTAACCTATTGATCATTTCCAATCTTCCATCCCAAGAAACCACCTACCAATGGATAAGGATTTCCTAAAAATGAAAGCTTGTCATATATATATATATATATATATATATATAGCAATAACCACTCCCAAGGGAAGTTGGGTGGAGGGGCTTGAAAAATATACTTATATCCAGTTTAGCACTTGCAACTAAAATCCTTTAGAAATTTGTCTATAATGAAGGTTTTAGGGTTGAGTAATGAAAGCTAATTATTTAAAGGGTTTGTCCATGGAATACTAGTTCAGAGTGGCTGGAAAACATTCACGAGGAGCATCCATATCATGTAAATCCATGATCAAGGCTTTTCCCTTAGTTAGAACTTGGGTTGCATGGGAAATAGGGAATGGTAGGAAAGTTTGGATTGGGGAGGACCCATGGATATGTGTTAATGGAAACTTCAAATTAACAAAGTCTCTGTTGGAAGTGTTACGTGATTAAGAGATATTTTGTTTAAGAGAGGTATTATCATAATTGACAATAAATGCTTGGTCACAAGGTTGGGTGACAGTAGATAGTTTGAGCTTGCAGAGTGAGTTAGTAGTGGAATGGGAATAGTTTGTTAACCTTCTAAATCATAGTGCAATAAAATTGACAGAGGAATAACGTATAATTAAATGGTCGAAGAACTTAGTCTTCGGGGAATACACTGTCAAGTTGGGATATGCTATTATAATAGAAGAGGATTTAGTTTTAGAAATAATTAGTTGGTGGAGATCTATCTAAAAGCTGGCATGTCCATTAAAATCGATTCATTAGAAGCTAGTGAATAGTGTACTAACCTGGGACAATGGCCAAAAAAGAAATAGGGTGGGGCTAAGTAGATGTGTACTGTGTAAAAGTAGTGAATAATCAATGGATCATTTGTTTGTGACTTGCACTTTTCCTATAACTATTTGGAGTGAGGTAAATTCAAGTAATTATGGTAGGACAAGATGGGGTAAGTCGACTTTGATAGACTATATTTTGAATAGGACAACTGACAAAGTTGTAGCAACTTATCATGCTCTACCTTAAATGTTTACTTATGGGATCTGGTTTGCGAGTTCAAAGTATATGATATTTTAGGATTAGGACATATCCCCCACGAAAGTAGCACACAAAATCAGAATGGCAGTGGAAAACAACATAAAGGTTTTCAAAGAGAGAAGCACCAAATGTTTATTGATTCCAAGTATATAACAATATAATCCATGAGATTTCTTTGATGGAGCTCGTCAAGGAGCCCCGAGTATTTTTGAATGAAGCAAGGGATGTACTTTTCTTCGATTCTTCACATTTTATGCTTCTAAAGTATGTTGATGGAATAAAGACCAATAATCATGTTGAATTCTTTTCTCTTTGGTTGTTGTTGAAAATGACACAAAGAAGAGGGTTAAATCTTCTATGAGTGTTTGGAGTTTCAAAGTTATTGGTGGGTTGGGCCAATTAACACTGCATCATTGAAAACCTGGGCATATTTTGTATTATGACTCAAATCCAAGACGTAAATAAACACTTTTGATGTTATTACTTTTCATCCTATTTATCAAGAATTCAACTCAAAAGTGAATAGTCTTTCTGAAGATGCATTGCTTTTGCAAGAGGATACCTTCACAAAACAAAAATGTAGAAGAGGAACTCTTTCTTCAGCTTTTGATTTTTTTTGTATTGAGTGTTCTTTGCTATCTAATTACACCGAAGGTGTATTTTAAGGGACGGTTGTTCTCATTGTTTAGTCGTATGACCACGACGTATCAAGCACCAACATGTGGTCGTCATCCGTGTAACTCGTTTATCTTTATCCACGGTCCTCTAACTTGTTTGTCTTTATCCACGGTTTTTATAGCACCACGTATTGACCAGCATGTGGTCGTCATCCATGTAACTTATTTGTCTTTATCCACGGTCCTCTAACGTGTTTGTCTTTATCCACGGTCCTCTAACTTGTTTGTCTTTATCCATGGCTTTTATAGCACCACATATTGAAATGTGCGTTGAGCTTCCCTACTCTCTTTATGCAACATTCATGGCGTCCTCTTTCAATGGCTTCTTGTGTCAACACAGTTAAGTCACCAGGTTTGGCTACTTTGCATGATGAATTTTGAATTTGGGCGAATTTGATTGGAATCGAACAAATTTGTTCAAAATCATCCACCAAAGTAGGCTAAAGAGTGGACATCTCATTTCCAAATAATGTCACAGTTAATTTATCTTATGTGTAAATTCATTGTTTTTAAAGGGAATGTGTTGAAAACCGTTTGTTGTGTACGGTTTACCTTGTACCCTCGAAAAATATGTCTCTCTAAGGTTCACTCACTAACTGCATTCCCTAAAATTGTTGAAACGCTTCGTTTGAAAGGTTTAAAAAATGGTCATAATGTACATGATACACCACGTATGAGTCGTTGAAAGGGTAATGGTAATGCGGTTGCACGGTGAAATCAAATAGTCGACGAAATCCCTTCTTGTAAGTTGCCCAGGTCACCACCATGAATGGAGGAATCAAGCGCCTACACCTCAATTTTATCATACACAAGATATATCATACATAGAATAATGACCATGGAACTCAATCGTTTGAATCTCGATATTAGTATGGTCATGGATCTAGTGACTGCATAACTCGATCGACTTCCTAGCGATCATGAGCAAACCATATAAACTTAATCTAGAAATGGATCTATCTTTGCCTTGGCTACGAATAGTTATATGTAAACAAAATCAATTGGTTCACATGCAACTAAATCTATGGTACCCTTTGATGTTATATGATATATAAGCCTTGATGTTTTTTCATATACATAAATGGTGATATCTATAATATTATAATATCAGAGGTGACTTTCAATTAAATTATTTATAAATTATTATAAATTATACATATATTATAAATTTGATTTATGTATCATAATTTTATATGATATAATAAAAATCTTGCAACCCCTAACAAAGGTAGATCGTGCACTATTAGCAAATTATGTGTTGGCATCGTTAAAAAACAATAAGCTTGAGAAGGAATTGCAAAACTTTATACATTAATAAACTATAATATTTCCTTGGAGATGGTAGAAAGTCCTTTGTCACAACATTATTTCATGCCCCTGAAGATGGTTCGATTCCAACATCTATTGAGAAAATCGAAGGTACCAAGTTGAATTATGTTGGAACTATTGTTGTTAGTGGAGGGCCTTTAGAATTGAGAAGTTCTTCTCCAAAAATTGAAAGAATTCCCAATGTTGTAGTTGTTACACATTATTTTCGTCACCCCTATGACCATTAATTATGTACACATATCCTTTGTCTTTAGAAGGATCAATGGCCTAAATCCTTGAAGAAAAATGAAGACACATTTTCCCATAAAGATGAAAATGATCTTTTCCTTTGTAAAAGACTTATAAAAAGGGATCATCACACCTTACTTAGTGTTAAGGGTGCGACGATCCAGGATCGTCGCAGGTTGCATCACAGTGGCTTGCAACGTCGTCGCAGTTTTCTCAGTTCTAAGGGTGCGACGATTTATCGTACGAAGGAAAAAAAAGGAATTTCTCGAAGGTTCTAGAAGAGAAGCTTCGAGGGTGAGGTGGCCTCTGATCGGTTCGGATCTGAGTCACATCCCTATTCTCATGGGATCATCCAAACCTCCTCACCCTATCCTTTTCAGCTTATAAAAGGAGGGGAGTTCTCATGGGGAAAGTTAGCTCGAGGATCTTGAAATTTAGCTTGATTGGGTTTTTGAAGTTAGCTTGGAGCTTGATGAGTTTTGATAGACTTCTGATTTATGTTGTCAAGATAGATTGCGAGTGACTTTCAAATCTACAGTCTTAGAATCCGTGGAGAATAAATGTGTGGGAAGCAAGGAACTACTGGAAGGGACTTTACAACATCAAGGCACTGGTTGTATTCTCCTTTTCATATCTTTAATACAATGATATATTTATTTCCCATAAAATTGATCTTATTTTATTATATGACTCCTTGATCACATACATAGGTTTTGTTGAGTATACGTTGTTGCTTTCACTTCGTTGGCTTGTGTCTTTTTACAGGTTCAACATCCCATAAGTCTTGGAATAGAGTGAGGATGACACTAGCGAGGACAAACAACATTTAAAAGGTATGCCATTTATCTCTTGTTAGTTAGTATGCTTGATAATTAAAACATAGGGAAAGTTTAATATTATGTCTTATTTTATTATAGCTTCTGAGTGAAACTAGGGAGATTTGTTTGTGTCTGCACTTACCGATATGTCCGATAACAATAGTTCGTGTATTTAATGATATTGAGGAGAAGGAGATAAGTCATGATGACGATGATGATTATAACCATAAACATAGAAGGAGAGTTGCATGGTCTCAATCTTTTGATCTAGATGGTAAAGAGGATGATTTGACCAGATTTGTCAAGAAGCAGGGTGGGCTTCGAAATAATGACCAATCATTATAGGAAAGTGATACGCAATTTTCATACCGTTGTGGGAAATATAACCCCATTGCAAATGGAGAGAAGGATCCATAAAGTTTGATAAGAGGTGTCATTGTTACACATTATTTTGGTCACCCTGATGATGATTACATAAACATGTGTTTAGGTTCCCAATATAATCTTTTGCCTGAGAAAAGCAACCTCTTTCCACCCTTGCAAGATGAATTTTCGGAAGGTCGTCGCGGGCTGCTCCCTTTACACAACGCGGAAATCCTTGATTTCCGCATGCTGCACTATAGCCAGCCCACAGGATTTCCACAAGCTGTTATATAGGCAGATCGCGATGGTGCTTTAAAACTAAAAGGGAAAGAAGTTCTAGCAGCTTCTAGAAGTGGAATCTTCTGGAAATATGAGGTGGCGTCCGTATGGTTACGATCCTACTGACTTCTCTGATTTGATGGGATCATCCTCATCTCTTTGACCACTTCAACTTCTCCTATATAATGATAGGCTTCTCATGGAAAAGGTTAGAGGTACAAGCATAAAGAAGCATAGAGATTGAAGAAAGAATAGGCTGAAGATTGTGTGAAGAATCCTATTTCAAGTGATGTTTGTGGTCTCCATTCATCCATCAAGCTTTTGAGAGAAATCTTCATGCAAATGTCGGAACAGATGTATGTGTGTGTCAGAACAAAGGGCCACTGAAAGGGAACTTGTGACATCAAGGCGATTCGGTTGTATCTTCTACCTTTCATTAATATAATACGGTGGCACATCCCTTTCCCATAAAATGATTGATATTTTATTACATGACTCCTTGATCACATGTTTAGGTTGTCATAGAATTTCACTATTGCTGCTTTCATGTTGGTTGATTTGCGCTATTGTAGATCTGATCTCATAGGAACATCAGAGTAAGGCAGGATCAACAAAGACATAAGGTATGCTATCTATTCCTTCTTTGGTAGTTAAAATCAATGATTGAAACCTAGGGAAACCATCGTGTTCCGTCTTATTTTGTTCTAGATCCAGGTGGATCTAGGGGGATTAGTTCATGTCCGCATCTACTGATTTACCCGTTAACAAAATTGGCGACTCCACTGGGGATGTACAACTTGATTGCATTTTTTTGTTGGCCACTTGCTCATAGCCTATCTTTTACATTCTGTTTCAGCCTCTGAGTCTGTGGGAGATCCAATTAGACTCACTGGATTTAAAATTTTCTCGAGACCCTTGGTCCTTTTTGAAAATTTTTCTATTTTGTGAAACGCGTCCACACTGCACCTTATTGGTAGCCCGCGAAAATCTTCCATTTCTGCACTCTGGTGGTTTTTTTCGGTGCAGGATTTCCGTGACCTGCATGATTATTGGCCTGCGAAAACCACTCATTTCCGCACTGTGTTATAATGCCTGCCCGTGACGGCCTTTGAAAACTTTTTGGATTGGGTCTTGACCTCTATTATTACCCAGTTTTTGCTTCAGTCAGCTAGGAAAGGGTTTTTAATACCAGTCCTTGACTGCTTCTGATTGTTTCAACTTGATCTTGATTGATTTTGGAGATCGAACACCTCTTTTTTTTTTTTATCTTTTTCGATTCTTGTTTTTTATTTTTATCGACAAGGATATAATCTTCGGACTTGCATCTGAGTGCTTGATCGATTAAAATTCCTCATTTGGAGTTGGAATTATAGGTTGGTTACACCTTCTGCATTACTTAATGATCGGAAAACCATTTTCTTGTTTACATTTGAAGAAACCTTTTCTTGTCATTTTGTGTTTTTATCTTCATTGAAAGACTGATTTGGGTGCTTGTTGAGTGTTTTCTTTTCATTGATTGCTCATCCTTTCTTAATTCTGTCCTTGTTTGGTTTTTCGAAAGGAAAAAATTAAAGTCTTTTAAGTCTTTTAGGTGATCATTTAAGTTAAATTTTAATGAAGATTTGTACCTTGGACAAGTGGTTCATATGGGTTTTTAAACTTTTACCTAGGAATGTGGTCCACAACTTAAAAGTGGGTCTTTTTCATAAAGTCACTTTATAAGTGGTAAAGTGAACTTTAAATTAGAAAGTGAAAAGTGACTTAGGAACTTAATGCACCAAGTGGGTTTTTATTTAAGTTGGGTGAGTGAAATTAAATAATGTGAATATTAATGGAGCATTTAATTTCAACCGTTGATCTTGGGCAATGTGAGCCCTTGGATAAAAAAGGTAACCTAAGAGTCACTTAGGGATTCTAAAGGAGGAAAAAGACCAAATGAGAAGTAATTCTTTTCAAGAGAGATTGAGAGATTGAGAGAGAGCAGGAGAAGGAGAAGTTTCTATTTTCTGAAGAAGAAAGAGCAACAAAGAAGTGGCATGAATTCCAAGGCAAAGCAGGGCACGGATTTCGAGGCAAATCAGCAACAAGATAAATCCGTACGGTACGGATTTGGTACAGCCACATTTAATTTCCTGTTCTGGCCGTACAACAGCA
>SNQJ01S0016427.1:119797-181393 GCA_010110895.2 Picea sitchensis | reverse complement strand
GAATGGTTGGTCATGCCCTTTGGTTTGACAAATGCTCCAACCACTTTCATGAGGATGATGGATGATATCCTGTGACCATTCACCAATACTTTTGTAGTGGTGTATCTGGATGACATTCTCATTTACAGCAAGACTTGGGTCGAACACTTGCAGCATATTCAGCAGGTTCTACACACCCTACGACAACACAAGCTATATGACAACTTGGAAAAATGATCCTTCGGCATGGACAGGGTCCATTACCTGGGCTACATCATTGATCAACATGGTGTACATGTGGATCCAGCCAAGATCCAAGTCATCCGTGATTGCCCAGCCCCAACCACACTCACTGAGCTTTGGAGCTTCTTGTGCCTTGACAATTTCTACCGCAAGTTCGTGGTGGGATTCTCCCATATTGCATGGGCCCTCAGCTAAATAACTAGGGGTGGTGGTAAGCCAAAATTTACGTAGGCCCGGTCCCAACAACAAGCGTTCGATGATTTGAAGTAGCGCTTGTGCTCAACCCTAGTACTTTCACTACCAAACCTGCAACAACCCTTTGAGATCAAGACCAATGCTTCAGACTATGCGGTGGGTGTCGTTCTCACTCAGCACGACCACCCTGTGGCCTATCATAGTGAGACACTATCAGATGTTGTCCGTAAGTACCCTAGTTATGACAAATAAATGTACTCCATTATGCAAGCCTGCCACCAGTGGAGACATTACATTCTTGGGAAGGACACAATCATCCACACTGGTCATAAGCCACTGTAGTTCATGCAGACACAAGGAAAAATTGCAGAATGATCGCCATCAAAAGTGGTCCACATACTTGCAGCAATTCCACCTCAACATCAAGTATAAAACAGAAAGCACCAATCGCGTCGATGATTGCCTCAGCAGACCACCAGTCGCATCGCTCACCACGGTGCTAGACTCTTGCGGCCATGAGACCTTTGGATGGCCCCAACTCTATGAGACATATCCAGACTTCACCACCACCTACCAAATGTTGGGTGCAAATGCAGTTGTCGATAATTTCCATCTTCAGGATGGGTTGCTGTGTCGTCTGGGCCATATCTGTGTTCCATCAAGCAAGCGAGCGAAGCTGATCTGGAAAGCCCACTACAGTCGGGTGGCAGGACACTTCGGTGTCGAAAAGACTGTGGCGATGCTACATAAACATTTCTACTGGCCAAATCTTTGACAGGAGGTCAACAAGTATATTACGTCCTGCACTACCTGTGCTATTGCCAAATCGACCACTAAGAAACAGTGCCTGTACACCCCTCTTCCTACTCCTGACAAGCCATGGGAATCCATCTCAATGGACTACATGTCGGGCCTCTCGTCCACCAAGCGGGGAAATGACTGTGTTTTTGGGGTTATTGATCGCTTTTCCAAGATGGCGATTTTGGTTGCCTACAAGAAGAACATCACAGTAGAGGCCACTGCCAAGCTCTTCTTTGAACGAGTCTGGGTACATTTTGGAATCCCACAAACCATTATCTCATATCGGGACAATCAATTTCTCAACACATTCTGGTCGAGCCTCTGGTCACTGCTGGACACCAAGCTTACCAAATCCATGGCCTTCCAACTCGAGACAGATGGCCAAACTGAGGTCGTAAATCAAATGATTGTGCATATCCTTCGCATGTATAATTCAAAGCACCCTCGTACATGGGATGAGAGCCTTACCTATGTCCAACATAGCTACAACCGAGCCCTTCATAGCTCAACCAACCACAACCCCTTTCAGGTGGGGTTGGGATTCCAACCATTGGGTCCCCTAGATGTTGCACTTCCCCTTGCGGTCACCTTGATTGACTCATATCCTGCTCCAACTAAAGCTGACAAAGCCACCCGGTTCATTGAGCGGATCCAACACATCCGCCAACAGGTTCAGGATATCCTACAGAAGTCCAATGACAAGTACAAGCAACACCATGATCAACATCGGGTGCCACATAAGTTTCAGGTGGGCGACAAAGTTTGGATGCACTTGCAGAAATAACACCTTACAGGACCCCATCGGAAGCTTCGCCCAATTCGTTATGGGTCGTACACCATCACCAAGGCCGTGGGGGATAATGCTTTTGAGCTCAACATTCCTCCTTTCCTTGGCCTGCATCCAATGTTCAACGTGGATCTCCTTTGCCCTTATTTCCCACCATTATTGGACACCTCAGACATAGCAGAACAATTGACACCAACATAGCTCAACCCCGAATGCATACAACATGCATCCAGTGATCAAATTATGGACACATAGATCAAGGGCACTCGACAGCAAAGGATCCAACTTTATCGAGTCGTCAAAGTAGGGCAGCTCCTGCACCAAGGCAAGTGGCTTACCGGGGGCCAAATTCAACAGACATTTCCTCATTTGATGGGGGGACTCAATGCAATGGAGACCATTGCTTTCTAAGGAGGGAGGATTGATCCAGGTGTATATCGGTGGCCACCCACCTTTTCCAGCTAGCTTAAAACAATTTTCTGGCAATTTTGGCAATTTACTATTTTTAGCAGTTTTAACTTCAGGGGGGCATTTTGAGGGCCTAAATGAAGGTTTTTCAGGGTCAAGCTTCTCAAAGTTCACTAAAAAAATGATTGAGCCCCCAAAATGAATCTCCTCGATGATACCTTTCCAATGGGCTATCATACGCTTAAAACAGAGATCGTATGCAAAAGTTACGACCCCGGGAAGTTGATGTACTAACTTACCCAGACAGGGCCCACATGACTTTTGGTGCTTCATCTCCTAGGGTTAGGTTTTTGGATGTATAGGGTTTTTGGCATTCCTGTTTATTGTAAAAATGCCTTCAAAGCATCATTGTAATGATATTCTTTCGAATGAGCGCAACCGTCACATCTCTTCTCATAGATAAGCTGCCACCATTCCAGCAAGTTTGTTTCCGCTGCATTTTACAGTTTTAGCTTATTTCCTTATTGAATAGAAAACCAGTTTTACTGTATCTCTGTTATTTTGTGTTAAGAGCCTGCTAATAATATGTAGTCATTTCGTTATGCTCATAAAATCCGGATCACCATCAATCCAAAGGATGTAGAGGTTTATTGGTGATGGAGTATGAAATCAATGATTAAACAATGAAGATGGTGGGGAAGAAAGACAGAGAAGTGGAGAAAAAAAAAGGTCCTCCTCGATAGAGAAAAATATAATATCATAGAAAGAAGAAGAGAGGAAAAGTGATTAAATTAAGGCAGGAAAATATGAGGGTGGAGATTGATTCAGAGATAGTAATAGAGACAACATTTAGATATGTAGAGAGAACACTTATTAGACACTTTCCAGGGGCAAAAATCAGTGAAAAAACCCTCAAGTAGTGGATACTAAAAATCTGGCAACAAATATTGAGGTATGCACCATAACACTATGTGATTGTAACATCCCCACTATAATCCCTAGTTTAATTTATGCTCATGTAGATATAACATGTGGCTATGGCCAAGCAATGTAATATGTGAATTGTATTTCCTTGTTTTATTAATAAAAATGTGATGTTAGCTGCTAAAAGGGACATGGACAAGAGATGGGGGTTGAATTAATCTGCAAGAGAGGGGAGTTTCTAGGATAATGGCCAAGAGGGGGTTCCAAGGGGGGAAATACCCATGTATATATATATATATATATATATATATATATAACCCATTTTCCTAAATTTGCCATTTGTATATTAACCTTCCCATTTTTTATTGAGTGTTACCTAAGCCAATCATTGAATACATGTAAGAGGGTGGGTGTGAGTAGTCACATCCCAAATTTATTGGGCACATGGGGGTTGAGTACAATCAGCTTGGGGAAGAGTGTGAGTCAAGAAAGGCAAGCCAAAGAGAGGAAATTCGTATGGGTGGGAACATCAATTTTTAGTTAGTCAAGTTTGTGCATGGGAGCCAAGGGAAAGCAAGAAACAAAGCTTGAAGTTGATGCAACCATGGAGGGCGAGTTTTAGAGCATGTTGGAGCGTAGTTGGAGCAAATTGGATATGGAAAACTGAAGAGCTAGGTTTTCAGGCTTGAAGAGTGAACTCCTGGGTGAGTTGCACTAAAACAACAAGTGTTTGTTGTTGGTTTGCTGATAGTTTTCCCAGCAACAATTTCCCTTGAGTTCCCAATTGAGAGATTCCTAGCATCCTGTGCCAGAGAGATCTTGATAAATGAATGGGATGCCCAAGGGACTGAGATCAGTGAAGTGGCACATTCCTTGGGTTGGACAGGTCAAGAGGAAGAGAGATGGTGGAAAATCAGGATAGTTGTATGAGAATATCAATTGGGTTGAGAGTTTTATGAGTTGTGAGTGGACTGTGAGAGACCACCCTTTTTGTGGATTGCTAGCCTGAGCTTGGGGGTGACTAGCTGTTGAGATTTGGAACAATCAGTCTATGGTTGGGTGGAACGTCTGTCCCAAGCAGTTGTTTGCACAACTGTTGTGAAAAGATAAGTGTTTTATCTTGTTGTTGTGTTAATTACGTGTTTAATTGTTGTGCATGAACTCTATGTATTTGGTAGTGATTTATATGTTGATGTAATTAGTTGTTTAGCCGCATTTCATGATGATTAATAACATGTTGTATATGCTTTTGTTTTGTGGTTATAGACAATATCTAAATCTGTTGTCGTTCGTAGCTGAAATCTACAGGAAATTGGCTAACAATAAATGAATTAAATTATTTGGTCGTAAATTTCTTTTTTAAGAGTATTTCGCATCGTAATGTCGCTCATATGGGCTGGGGGACATTACATTATGGTATCAGAGCTCTTAGCTTAAACACCGAGCTTGTATGGGCAAAGATGGTTGCACATTCGTGAAATTCGTTGTTGCATATTTTGTTTGTTACCGATTTGGGGGGAAAACGAGATTTTAGAGAGAAATCCCCAATTCCATGAGTGAAATTCGAGTTTCAATGCCCGTCTGTAGAGTTGCAGGCAGTCAGAAGAATCAATGACTGAGATTGTGTTGATCTCATGATTGACGGTTGAGATTCACCATGATAAATTTAAAATTCCTAAGGATTCGACTATTTGAAAGGTTGATGGCGTCGATGAACATGATTAAATCGAGGGTTGTGAAAGGGAGCCAGACCTTTTTCTTATCCAAGTGACCTCAGGCTCGAGTCCATGGACTTAACCAAATATCGAATAAGATTTAAGAGTGTAGCCTCCTAGGGCTTGTCAAAGCTTCGTATGACCAGGGTCCCGAAACCCTGCGCTGCGCTAAAAAAGGAGCTAAGCCTTCTGATCTTCGGGTCTTCGGAGCTTTGGGATGTTAAAACTTTGCAACATCCAAATCTCGTCGAAGGAAACCGGTCGAAATGGTTACCAGAGAGTTTGACTGACAACTAGCGGTTTCATATTAGTTATCATGGGATCCACCCTATCATTAAAGCCTGACCAACTTTTCAGCTCCGAAGTAACGCGAGCCATAGATATAAGAATCTTCGGGATCTTTCCCGACCGTTGGGTAGACGTTACGGTAAAATTCGACGTTGACTCACTCTGGGAGTAAAAAGGTGTTAAACGGTCGGAACTCCCGAATGACGAAGTTGCAAAGTAACGTGAGTCGTAGATCTAAGGATCTTCGGGACCCTTCCCGACCGTCAGATGCGAGTTACAGTCATTTGGAATTGACCCACTATGAGCGTGAAAGAATTTGGAACGGTTGGAATCCTCGAACATCGAAATCGCGAAGTGACGCAGACCGTTGATCTAGGGATCCTTCAGGATCTATTCCAATTGTTAGATCGGGCATAGTGGAAGGATAGAGTAAGCGATACTATTAATCGTCTGATCTAGGGGAGGAATTCAAGAGAAATATGGACCGTAGATCGAGGATCCGTTAGAATATTTTCTCGATCGTTCGATCAACTACTGGGAGGACAACATAAGTAATTTGGCGAAGTCTTGCTTCGGGAAATTCCAAGATATAGGAAGATGCGTTAAATGCCAAAGAACCGAAGTGTCGAAGGCCAAAGTACGCAACGAAGAATTCTAGAACTTCGGAACTTCAGGACCCCGAGAGATTCGAGGATATAGGATGGGGCGTTAAGTGCCAAAGTGTCAAAATCCCGATGTGTGGTGCCCAACCTCGGTTGGATAGGGCACGTATGCCATGATGATGTGGCGTGCCTGGATGGTTCCACACGACGTTGTGGGATTTGTCGAGAATCAAGCATGGGACACCACTTGCCAAGTCCAAACCTTGTGTTAAGTGTGGACAAACCTCAATCGTCTGATCCAAGGGTGGATACAATCTCCACCATGGATTCTGGAGTGGAAGGAGTCCTTCGGACTTCGGAACTTCTGGGAAGTTTGTAGACCTATACAAGAATATCGAAGGGGCCGAAGGCTCGGTACTCACGAATACCAGGAGATATTCCCTACAACCAGCAACCACGTCATCATTAGGCGATGACGAGCCAGGTTACGACCATACCATGTCAGATGGCGTGAGAGAGGTGAAGCTACATGGATGCCATGTGGCAAAGGGGATGGGCATTGGCCAAAGACGCCTCGAAAAACTTTGGAAGGCTATAAATTTCAAACCAGAGCTCGATTTTGGGCAAGGTTTCAGTCATTGGGAAGTTGTTTCGGGGAGGAATGCATCAAGCAAATAAAAAAGAATGAATTAGTGCAATGTGTCCTTCAGAAATTGATGAAGAAATATCATGTATTCCAATTAATGAAATGTTTTATAATACACATGTTCTAACAATAATTATTACATGCACTTTTCTTGCCTAATTAGAGGTACAGAAAGAAACTTTAGTTCTTATATGAGTACTGGAGTCATGGAAGATGCTCAAGGATCTTACAACCATGAGGAAGATATCATAGGTCTGCATGTCAGCATGGGGAATGTTGAGACAAAGTCAAATGGAAGGAGAGATAGGAAAGAGCATGTCATTGTGAGAAGTCTGCATAGGGAAGTGCATAACTACATGGATGATAATGAAAGGATTATGAAGGCTCAAGAAGAGATACTTCCGAGCTTAAATATGTTGCATAAACAAGTTAACTAAGATTCTGGCACCAAGAAAGCAACTAGTGCTAGACAAGTATCAACATCGAGATCCCATAGCAAAAAGGAGGATCATGGAAATGATAAGCACTTAAGAAGCATGAGTAGGCGTCATAATTCTCCAAGGCAGTCTACTAGAAGAACTCATGCAAGCTCATGGCCAGGGAGCAACCCAAGTGTGTCTCCTGTTCGAAGGTAAAGAAGAAAGTCCGAGGTAGACATCTTGCAAGGTGAACTTAGGAAAATCAAGCCACCTACTTTCAATGGTGAGAACAAGAAAGGACAAGATGTAGAGGTATGGTTGTTGGAAATGAAGAAATATTTCCAGTTGCATGATTATCCATCCTAGGTAGAAGCTAGAATTGCCACCTCCCACCTGCAAGGAAAGGAAACCATGTGGTGGGATCAACTTAAGCAAGCCAATAATCTTGATGAGAAGAGGATCTCATTGAGGCAATTCAAAGGATATTTCCAAGTGAAATATTTGTTCGAGCATTACTATGAGAGAAAGATGAAAGAGTTCTTTGAACTCAAGTTGGGAATCATGACAATGGAGGAATATGAGAAGCGGTTCTTTGAATTATTGAAGTGTGTTGACTTCATGAAGGATGAGAAGGTTAAAATTTAAAGGTTTCTAAGTGGGTTACCCTCCTATAGTGACAAGATTCAATATGATAACCCTGATACCTTGGAAGAAACTATAAGGAAAGCAAGGCACCTTTACAAGCAAAGCAAAGGAAGGCCAGTGTTCCAAAGGGATTGGAATGACAAGATGAAAGAGAAAAAGGTTTAAACCACCCTTTTTCATAAATAACTCCCAAGAAAATTAGTAAGGCCAGACAACCCAAAATGATCAAAAGAATGTAAATTCATTTGGGAAAAGGCCAAGGTAGCAACCTATTCAATGTTGGGTATGTGAGGGGATCACTTATATAGGGATTGCCCTCACAAAGGAGAAATAATGAGGATTGTACACAACATTTAAGAGGATAAAACAATGCAAGACATGGGAGGAAGCATGCCAAGGATTTATGCAGCCTTGGACAACAAGAAAGCAGAATATCAATCCCCTGTGATTGATGTGGAAGGTAAGATTGATAACCAACCCATAGCAATTTTAATTGATTCCGGAGCTAGCCATAGTTACGTAAATGCTAACATTGTTGAAAGATTTCATTTGCAAATAAGTAAGTATAATAAATCTTGGTTAGTTCAGTTAGCTACGGGAGCTAAGAGAAAGATCAATGAGGTGGTTAAAGATTGTCAAATAGACATGAATAGATTCAACACGAAGGTAGATGTAAACATCATACCATTGGGTTCATATGACTGTCTAATTGGCATGGATTGGTTGGAAAAACATCATGATGTCCTAGACTATTACAACAAGACAATCACATGTCTTGATGAGGAAGGAAAGCAAGGCAAGATTCAAGGCATTCCAAGAGTTGTAGTTGTTAGAGAGATTTCAGCTATGTAGTTCAAGAAGAGCTTCAAGAAGGGATGTTAGATGTTTGCAGCCCATATAGAGGAGGCAACCAAGGTCAGAGTGGCGAGCATTGAAGACCATCCAGTCTTGAGGGATTTTGAAGATGTTTTTAGAGAAATTCCAAGATTTCCACCCAAGAGAGACATTGATTTCTCTATTGATTTAGTGCCAGGAGCTACCCCAGTGTCTAAGACACCTTACATAATGGGCACATACGAATTAAAAGAGTTACAGATGCATCTTGAAGAACTTTTGAAGAAGGGATATATATGCCCAAGTGTGTCACCTTGGGGAGCCCGGTTCTTTTTGTAAAGAAGAAGGACAGAACCTAAAGATGTGTATTGATTTCAGGCAACTTAATAAGGTGACCATAAAGAATAAGTATCCTTTGCCAAGAATTGATGTTTTACTTGATTAGTTGAAAGGTGCAAGAATATTTTCAAAGATTGACTTGAGATTGGGCTATCATCAAGTAAGGTTAAAGGAAGATGACATCAACAAGACAACATTTAGAACAAGATATGGGCATATGAATTCACGGTAGTGCGATTTGGGCTATCGAATGCCCTGACAGTTTTTATATGTCTAATGAATGGAGTGTTTGGGGAATACTTGGACAAATTTGTGATTGTGTTCCTAGATGATATCCTCGTCTACTTTAAATCAGAAGAGGAACATGAGCAACATTTAAGAATGGTGTTGCAAGTTTTAAGAGAGCATAGATTATATGCTAAGCTAAGTAAGTGCATCTTTTATCAAAAGAAGATTCACTACTTGGGGCATATAATACCAACAACAGGGATAGAAGTTGATCCTGAGAAGATAGAGGCCATTAGAGGATGGCCAATGCCAAAGAATGTGATAGAGGTCATATCATTCGTGGGTCTTGCCGATTATTACCGAAGATTCATAAGAGGTTTTTCAAAGATTGCAAGTCCAATCACTTCTTTGCAAAAGAAGGGAGTGAAATTTGAATGGACTTCCAAGTGTGAAGAGAGTTCTCAACAGTTGAAGGGAATATTGATAAGTGCACCAATCTTGAAGATTGCAAATCCAAATGAAGATTTTGTTGTGTGCATTGATGCATGCAAGGAAGGACTCGATGGAGTTCTCAGTCAAAAGGACCATGTGGTATGCTATGAGTCTAGAAAACTAAAAGAGAATGAGAGGAATTATGCTACACATGACTTGGAGCTATAAGTGATTGTACATGCATTAGAAATGTGCAGGCATTACCTTATGGGTAAGAAATTCGAGCTAAGGACATACCATTGTGGTCTTAAGCATTTGTTTGGACAACCAACACTAAATGCTAGGAAAACTAGATGGCTGGAATTTTTGAGTGAATATGACTTCGAAATTAAGCATATAAAGGGAAATGAAAATTAAGTGGCTGATGCACTCAACATGAGAGCTCATGAAGTGGATATTGCAACCATCAACATGTATAGGACATATATGAAAGATAGAATTGTTGCAGCAACAAATTCAGATAAGAATTATTTAAAAATAAAAGAGACATTACAACAAGGCAACTTTCAACAAAAATTTAATTATTATGAGTCGAAAGAAGATGAAATTCTCATGTACAAAGGTAAGGTGTATGTGTCGAATTCCAGGGAGCTGAAAAATGCAGTGCTGAAGGAGATGCATAGTGTGCCATATGAAAGGCACCCAGGATATCATAAGGAAATTGCAGTAGTAAGAAGCCAATATTTTTGGCCAGGAATGAAGAAAGAAGTGGCTAATTACATAGCCAGATGTTTAGAATGCCAAAATGTAAAGATAAAACATAGACACCCAACAGGTTTGCTACAACCATTGTCCATTTCAGAATGGAAGTGGGAAGTAGTTATAGTTGATTTTATTACTAAGCTACCTAGAACAGTGAAACAACATGATTCCATCATGGTGGTGGTGGATAAATTGACCAAAGAAATGCATTTTATTCCAGTAAATACTACACACAAGACAACAAATATTGTAGAAATTTATATGAAAGAAGTTACTAGGCTACATGGAGTGCCTAAGGCAATAGTTTCAGACAAAGATCCAAAGTTTACTTCCAATTTTTTGAAGGGATTTGGGATAAATTTAAATCTTAGTACAACATATCATCTAGAGTCAGATGGGAAAATAGAAAGGACTAACAAGATAATTGAGGAAATGCTTAGAATGCACGTGATGGATCAACCATCAAAGTGGGAAGATTATATCCATTTAGTTGAATTTTCCTACAATAATGGGCATCAGGGCTCATTGAAAATGAGTCTGTTTGAAACATTCTATGGCAAAAAATGTAACACACCAGTGAGTTGGGATAAGCCAACAGACAAAGCAGTTGTTGGGCTAGAATTGTTAAAAGAAATGGAAGATCAGATGGCAAATATAAAGCAGAATTTGAAGGTTGCCCAGGATAGGCATAAACGTTATGCAGACATGAACAAAGTTTTCAGATATTTTAAAGTGGGAGAACATGTGTTCTTAACAGTAAAGGCAAAGAGAAGTTCGATAAGATTAGGAAGCTTCTCGAAGTTGGCAACAAGATATTGTGGGCCTTTTGAAATATTAGAAAAGATAGGGCCAATTGCATACATGTTAGCTTTGTCTGCATCCATGAGAGTGCATGATTTATTTCATGTGTCATTGTTAAAGAAATATGTGTCTGATCCTAACCACATAATTGATCGGAATGTGATCCAGGGGGAGCACGAAGGGGATTTCCGGGTGGAACCAATACTTATCATGTACCGAAAAGTGAGAGTGCTCAAGAACAAAGCCACGGGGCTAGTAAAGGTTCAATGGACCTGCTACAGTCCTGAAGATGCTACATGGGAACATGAAGAAAACATGCGAGAAAAATACCCACAAATTTTGTACAGTTTTGAAGAAAACATAAGGCAAGACTCCATTTTAAGCAGCTAAAATTTTGAAACCACATCTCAGAGTCTTGGCCAACTGCACTGGGGACCTTGATAAACAAATGGCTCATTCCTTGGGTTAGCCTTGATAAACAGATGGTACATCCCTTGGGTTAATTCTAATAAATGAATGGTGCATTCCTTGGGTTAGTGAGTTGAGAGGAACATGAGATTATGGTGAGAGATGATGTTAGAGTTGTTAAATTGCAGAATTTTTATTTTATGTGATGGAAATTTGCATACATATATATGTATATCGGTATAGAGTGCACCGAGGATGACACACAATTGTAGGGGAGGGGGAATGTAACATCCCCACTATAATCCCCATTTTAATTTATGCTTATGTAGATATAATATGTGGCTATTGTTATAGCAAGATTTGCCTCACCCTATGAAAATTTGCTCAGAAGGCCTTTTCCATTTCCCTATGCAGACTTGAAGTCCCTTTTTGCAATTCCCAGAGCTAAAAATAATATTTTTCCACATATACGCGCCCTAACTATTATACAACATGCGTATATGCAGATTGCACCATTACAACCCGCGTACATCGGGTTTTGTGCCAAAAATTAAAAAATGGTGTCGGGTTTCCATGTCACGTCATGAGATCCATGATCCTTGACCTTCCATATATTGGAAACGTTTCGACTCGGCCCTTCAGTTACATTTGAAGGCTATAAATGGACCATATCTAAGATGTGGAGAAAGGGAGAAGAATTCAACTTTGAGTGCAAAGTTACTCTGGAGAAATTATTCACTTCATATTGAGTCTGCATCCCTTTATCCTTTTAAGTCTGAACACATTATTCAACCCCCAAGCTCTTTCCTACTTGATGGAGAACTTCATTGTCTCTCTTGTATGAGCTTGCTTTTGGTGGAGGATTGAAGTGGTGGAGGACCAACTGGAAGGGACTTTGTTTCTCGGTTCCGAACTGTGCCGACACATAAGTTTGTCATCCATACACTTTTGTTGATTACATTTTAATAGAAATACTCTTTTCTCGTCCAATTAATGTCTTGCAAATATATGAATTGTTATTCCATGGGCATATTTGTTATGAAAATTGATGGATTATGCTATTGAATGTGCTAACTTTATATATTATCACCATATGCTTGCGTATCTTGGTTGTTGAGGACAAGTTTCAGGTGTATTGCTTTGAGTCAAGTGCTCAACGGTGGACTTCATCTAACGTCTCGACGAGGTAGGCTCTTTATCTTGTCTTGTTAGAATATTTGTTTATATAGCATACTTGAGATTAGAGTTGATTTCTGCAGTCATTTCCATGTGTTGTGGTTTACCCCATGCCATAGAGAGATTTTCCTCGTAATAGAATTGGCGACCATACCGGGGACACAATCTTCTTTTTGGGGTTTGGAGTGTTTTGCTCCTTTGATTGCTCTCGTTTAGATTGAGTTTCTTGTCATCTGAATGCTTGACAACCTCTGTTCATTTTGAGTCTGAGTTTCTTAGCCTTTTCCTTAACTTGGTAGTGTTTCAATACATATACACAAGTTTTTTCCTGATAGTCGCGTACATATGCTTGTTGTCATTATGTAGGAAGCGTATACATGTTGTTTTCTCCTGAACAATCGCGTCCATCATTCTTGTATGTTTGGTCGCGTACATCATTCTTGTATGTTTGCTAGGTAAGTTTTGATGGTTGCTGAGTCTTCTTAGATCTTTGTTATGACTGTTAAGTGTCTGCAGAGTGATAAGAAACCTTTCTTTGGTTGAATTTTCGGGCGGTGCCTTTCTCATCATCCTTTTCATTGATTGTCCTTGCATCTTGGGCTAGGTGTTTGCTTCTTGATATCCTACTTAGTTTGTCTCTGTTTACATACAGTAGAATCTTTATATCAAGTTGTTGTTTAGTCCTTGCATTTTCATTCTTTTATATTGAAAATACAAAAATAATAAACATTTTGCATTGTTGGCATTTGATCTTTTGGGTCCTTATCATTGATCTTCATACATGTATGGAAAGATTGCATCTTATTTTGAATTGCAAAATTAAATTGAAAATTGCATTTTGAAAAGCTTATAATTTATTGGGAATTGAAGTTAGGACTTTGCATTTTATTCATATTCATTTATTTTACTTGCTATGTCGTAACATCATCAGTTTCACTACCACACCTTTTTGAGTAAGCAAGGCCACTGAAAGCAATGCTGATAAATTTAAAATTGATTAGAAATAATTTTATTTTTAGGGTGCACAAACTAGCTTAGGATTTAGAGCCTTGGAATAGGATTTTGTGAGTAAACTTCTCCAAGGCTATTAAATCAACATATGTGTCTGACTAAGGGAGTGGTGAAATCCATTGTATAATTGGTGACGTCAAGAAGCTCCGCTTACACCGGAGTTAAGCACGTGGTTGCGTGAAGTTGGTTGAGGAGATATCCCCCCAATACCTTCTTAGCGTCAGATATATTTCTGGGGATCTATTCGTATATGGGGATCTTGCTAGTAGCTTTACCTCTATAAGAGGCGGTGCTTTCGAGGTTTCGAGCTTTGTTACCCTGCCTATACGGTGGACTTGACTTACGATTGTTCACCTGTGCATCGGTTATATCGTGGTTGCTTAGTTGCTTGACATAGGTACCACATAGGTTACTTGTATGGGTTATTCTACAGGTACCCTGGGTCAGACAAGGGTCGGACAACACACAACCTGTATGGAGGATTACCTCTCCAGGGGGATCTAACCGACTGGTTGTTAAGCCCACGAGGGCCCTTATAACTGATTCTGATACCTCCGATCTTTTGCAAGGAGTCTCGGGCTCCTCTTGGGCGAGGCATACCTACTTTAGGGAGGGAGGCCCCTTTCAGCCACTTTATCCTGTTTGTGTGCATATTGGCCTTTTGTTTATTTTGTTGTGCTCTTTGATTACTAGTTGACCTTAGGATTTTTTTTTATATCTCAAGTATTGAGTCATCGTGGAGCCAGATCATCTTCCCTGCAGGTCTCGCCGTTTGTTACGATTACCACTACATCTTGAGTCTTTGCCTTCTAAAAGGCGTAAAGTCATCAAGCGTGGTACACACACCTCCACTTACCAGACTTGTGAATATAAGGATGAGTAGTGAATCGAGTCAAAAAGATATTGGGAGTCCTTCGACTCCCATACCCACTATAGTTAACGATACTCCTTCGACACATTCAACCACAATGGTTGCAGTGCCGAAAGTTCCCATCATCACTCCCATCCGACCTATAGTGAATGCTCAACCTATATCCACGAACCCTTTTGGGTCCCTTTGTCACTCGCCGGACTACAATATTCAGTCCATCCCTACGACCTCTAACCCTTTTCCTTATGGTATGTTGAATTTCACATCGCAATTTTCATCCTCCATCCCATCATCTAATTTGAATACTAGTATTGGACTTGGGGGCATGGCTCCTCCACATAATCCATTTTCGTTTGGCAGTGCTCATATCCCACAAACGACTCCTACAGTTGGAGGCCTTCCTCCTTTTCACCCTAGGTCTAATCATGGTCCTGATGCTCCTGGATGGAGTGGTCAACCTGGAGGACAACCTATTGCTTACTGTTCATCCTTTACACCTACCTCCTCTGCATCGATTCTGACCAACACGTTTGGCATGACAAATCCACCTCTATCCTCCTGATTCATACCTAAGGGAGGTCAGTTTCATACCTTGGGCAACCCCCAACCTGGAGCTACTCCGATTGAGGGAATTTTTTACAACCCTCATCATAATGTTCCTATTGGAATGGTGCCTAACCAACCCTTCATGAATCAGTTCAGAGGAGGGTCTTACAATCCCGGACAGGGCCATGGTGCATACCAGAACCCTAGATGGGCTGCGATTCCCCAACAATAATCTTTCCTGGGAGCTTGGGGCCAGATGCCAAAACCCCATCTCTCTTTTTTGTCCATGCTCAATCTTCCAAACTTGTATAGATTAATGAATGACCCTGTGCGTCATGATCAGACATGGCCCCCCGTCCCCACCAAGCTTCCTTCGGATATTCCGAAATTCGAAGGCAAGATTGGTGAGGATCCTGGTGATCACGTCACTACTTTTCATATTTGGTTCTCTTTGAATTCCCTTAACAACGATTATATTCATTTAAGATTGTTTCAACGAACCCTCACGGGGGTTGTGACGAAATGGTACATAAAGCTACTAGGGAGGACGTACAAAACTTTTAATCAGATGGTTTTAGTCTTTCTCAACCACTTCCAATTGTCGATTCATTATGATGCTGACATAGAACTTCTGTCAACCTTCTGTCAGGACAAAGCCACCCATATCTCGGATCATATCAAAGATTGGCGTAGACGAAAGAGGTTGATCAACGCTTACATACCTCCAAAATTCCTACTAGAGTGGTTCCTTAAGTCTCTACAACCTTATATTTCGAAGGATGTTTCTACATCCGGGGTTACATCTGAGGAAGAAGCGATATTTAAAGCCCAGCGGTTAGATCTTATATACACTCAGTCTGGGATGTTATATGAAATTCTTCTAGATGCACCAAGGTCAAACTATGACCCTAGACAAAATCCTGGGCCTCATGCCGGTGGCATTGTAGGCTTCGCAAATGTGAAATCTGTAGACTTTGCGACAAGCTAGTTGAAAGAGTTGTCTCTAAACCAATGTGTATGAGGGCTAACTTCGTCTATGTCCTCCACTCCCACTCAATCGATGGATGTACATTCTATGCAATCGTCGACCAACCCGAATGGTAACCAACAACAAGGAGGGAATAAAATAAAGGACGTGGTAACAATCGTAAGGGTGGGAAGAATAATACTAAACCCAAGGACAATGGTAATAATGAGAAGTCGAATAATAATGTTGGTGAGGGCAAGAAAGAAACGTGAAAGGTGAAGTTTCCCTAGAATCTTTGTACAGACGATCACCTTACCCATTTGTGCCCCACACTTGCTAAAGCTGCGAGGATTTTATCTCTACCGCCCGCCATGCTGACTAATCCTTTTCCACATAATCAACACATGGCCTTGAGCTCCTTGAATGTCTAAAATGCAGCGAGTGGAAGTCAAAACCCACCGATGCAAGACAGTGACCGTTTATGCATCAATATGGTTAAGTCTGAGGTTAATGTAGCCACTTGGTCAAACCTGCGGGCCTCCCCCTTTTGGCTTGATAGTTGAAACCATATGTTATATATATAATGTTGTTTCCACCAAGTTTGGCGATGGCTCTATCCAAGGTGCTAACGGTTTAGGACGTGGCCGGATTTGGCGTGGTCCGCCAAATTTGGTGGACCCGCCAATCCATATATTTTTTTCAAAAATCGAATACGGGCTATCCTTTTGCTTTTGCTGCCTGCCACATGGCAACCCCTCATTCGGCCATGCCATCCATTGCCATGTCAGCTTGTTGTGTCAGTGCCACGTCACTGTACAGATAGTTCGAATGCCACGTGGCAAAATCCTATTGGTCCATGGATTGGTCCGGAAGTGCCAAAACTGGGTGACATGTGGCAGCCTCTGGTGCTGCCACGTCACCATGTTGACGTCAACATGACACGTGTCACCTTCTGCTCCTGCCACATGTATTGTATGAATGATCACATCATTCATATGGATTCTTACATCAACAATACTGATGTAGGATGCTGACTCATCCCCATGATGACTAGGCTAGGTTAACCAAACTTTGACCATGAATATCTTTTGATCCGTAACTCCATTTGACGATCCGTTTGCGCCATTACAAAGATTGCGACACACTCTTCGCAATAATGTCACTTTCACTGAGTTTTGCGAACTTTGAATTTTTTCCCTTTCTCTATCTGCTAAGGCCATTCTAAGCGTCCTGAGTTGCCTCTGCGAGTTCTGAGTTGTTCTTAGCCTTATTTAGATCCTTTTTTTATCACACCTTCCCACTGAGAGCTTTTTGGACCACCAAAAGCTTTAATAAATCAACATATAAGTGAGGGAAGAGTCCCCTCACTTTGTCCTTCTCAATCCACTTTGTCTTGCTTGGATGTGTTCCATTTAAGCCTACTCAAAGATAATCAACATCACCCTTGCGTGAAGTCCTCGTTTTTCTGTCCAGAATGATATATTCCTGTAACTCATCCAAGTACTCAGGGGCAAACTCATCAACTGAAGGTATTGAAAATTTCTCATCCCGATCCATGATCATGGGAGGCTAAAAAAGTTTCAATTTCTCTACGTTCACAACTGAGTAAATCTGCATATAAGGTGGAACATCCAGATGAAAAGCATGGGTACCACTTTTCACGAAGATAGTGAAGTGTCCATAATGAATGGGCTTGAGTTTCTTACCTTCACCCTTCAGTCTCTCCTTCCTGATGTGAAGCCATACCTGGTCTCCAACCTGGAACTGATGATGAACCCTATGCTTGTCATGTTGAGCTTTATACCGTGCTTGACTTTTCTCCAATTGTTCCCTGACTGCCTAGTGCACCTGATGGATCCTCTAGATGAACTTGCAGGCTCTGTCCTCTGTTTGTTCTTCATTCACATCAGTATCTCTCCCATACATCCAGTCGAAAGGAACCTTGGGTAGGTACCCGAAACATGTCTCAAAAGGTGAAATCTGAGTGGAGGAATGCAAGTCTTGGTTGTAAGCATGTTGTACATAGGGTAACTTTTCATCCCATAACTTGGGATGCTTGCTGCAGTATCCTCGAAGCAAAAGTACCACTGTTTTGTTTACCACCTCTGTCTGTTCATCGGTCTATGGATGGAAAGTAGTGCTCCTCTTCAATTTGGTGTCCATCATTCTCCACATGCTAGTCCAAAAGACCTCAAGGAATCGAGTATCTCGATCCGAGACAATGGATGTGGGTAACCCAAAGTGAACCCAAACATATTGAAAGAAGAGATTAACAGTCTGCTCAACAATGATCTGCTTTTTACATGGCATCGAGATACACATCTTGCTGAACCTATCCACTACAACATACAAATAGTCGTGACCCCCTTTGGTCATTGGTAAACCCCCTACGAAATCCATGGAGATACTTTCCATGGATGGGATGGAACAGGAAGTGGTGAGCATAGCCCCAGTTTTCTATTAGTGGGCTTACAATTAGAACACATCACACACCCCTTTACATATTTAGTTACAATTGCTTTCAATTGAGGCCAGTAACAAAACCTTTGCAAATGAGCCATAGTTTTTCCTACCCCAAAATGCCCAGACACAAGAGAAGTGTGAGCTTCTCGTATTACATGGACTCATTCACTTGTAGGAATACATAGTTTTCCAATATGGTAGTGTAGTTTTCCCTGCAGACAATAGTTCTCTACATGTGCACCATGGGTTAGCTTCTCATATACTTCTTTAAAATGATCATCAATGGCATATTGCAACTATCATGAGATAAATAAGTAATCTTCAAAACAATAGAAGCAACAGTAGGAGTTCTAGAAAGCATATCAACTACCTTGTTACTTGTACCCTTTTTGTACTTGATTACAAAATGAAATTGTTGTAAAAAACCCATCCATCTGTAGTGTCGAGATTGTTGCAGTTTGGTCTGTGCTTGGAGATACTGTAAGGGTTGGTGATCTGTATGTATGATTTTTTCCTTCCCTAAAAAGTAGTGCTTCCATTTCTTTACATTTTGGACTAATGCATACAACTCTGTATCATATGTAGGATAGTTAACAAAAACTTGGTTAAAAGTTTCAGAGTGGTAACATATAGGCTTACGATATTGCATCAATACCGCACCCATGGCGTATCCGATGGCATCTATCTCGATGTCAAAAGGCCGTTGAAGATTCAATAATGCTAATACTTGTGCGGTAATGATCTTCTCCATCAAAGTGTTGAAAGCTTTTTGTTGCTTTCCTTCCGACTGAAAAGTGTTGTTCACACTGGTTAAGGCATGCAAAGGAGCTGCTATAAAGGAGAAGCTTGAAATGAACCTTCTCTAATACTGAACTGCAGCTAAGAAGCTTCGGACCTCGGTTACACTTTTTGGCTCAGGCCAATTTACAATTACATCAATTAGGGAAGGATCAATTTTTAATTGTCCTCCTCCTACAATATGACCTAAGTAAACAAGTGCAGTCTTGCCAAATTCACATTTAGACAATTTTACATACAAATTTTCCCTTTGCAAAGTATCCAATACTTGCTTGACATTCCTCACATGTTCATCCCAAGTCCCGCTAAAAATAAGAATGTCTTCTAAATATACAATCACAAAGTCATATAGGAAAGGCCTAAATACATCATTCATCACACACATGAAAGTTGTTGGAGCATTACAAAGCCCAAATAGCATAACTAACCACTCAAACAATCCGTGTTTGGTTTTAAAGGCAGTCTTCCATGCTTCCTGTTCTGCGACCCTGATTTGATGGTATCCAATGCAGAAATACAACTTAGTGAAATAAACAACATTCTTTAACTGATCAAGTAAATCATCTATACGAGGAAGAGGGTATCGATTTTTCACCATGATTTTATTTAAGGCTCGGTAATCGACACACATTCGCCACATGCCATCTTTCTTTGGCTCCATCACGATCGGAGAACCACAACGAGATGAACTACTCCTAGTGACCCTTTGATCCAATAATCCTTGTACCTACTTCTTGATCTTTGTCATCTACACAATCGACACCCTGTACATGCCCACATTAGGTAGAGGAGAATCATTTTGAAGATGTGTTTCATGTTGGATTTCCCTCTTAGGAGGTAATCCATCTGGTTCCTGAAAAATATCATCGTACTTAGAAACAATATCGATTAATTCCTTTTTATGAGAAGGATCACATCCTTGGAAAATGTTGGATGTCCCGACATCTTTCTCTCTTACGACCATGAGTACATATCTCTTATTAGTGTTTATGAGTCTTTTAATTTTCCTTGCACTAACAAGTGTTGTGTTTACCCTCATGCCGTGAGCTCTAACAATATATTCCGCTCCTCCCTTAGTAAGGTGGTATTTGTTCTCATGACGAAAGAAGACTACTTTTCTATCATAAAGATAAGGACTTCCCAACACTATGCCACATATATCAAGTGGTACAACATCCAAATCCACTTCATCAATCAACTTTGAAGCAATGACAAATCTAACCCTACATTGTTTGGTGACATTAATTTTTTCTTTATCACATACCCAACCAAGAGGATAAGGCTTCAGATGTGGTTTCTTTTCAAGACCCATCTTCTAGACAAGTGTTTCAGATATTAAGTTTACTTAGGAAGTTGGATCAAATAATATATCTATCTTACTGTGTTTAGATACAACTCTTATGTGAAATAATTCATTCCTCTTTCGTTCATCATCATGAGATTCATTATTGGAACTTGAACTAGCTTGAAGGGAACCTTTAACTTGTACTCCAACCGCTATGATCTTTCCTTCATCTCTTGAATCAGAACCAAGATCTTGTTGCACTGTAGCAACGGTTTTTGTCTTCCCCTTTCCACCGAACTGTTCCGGTCTCTTCTTTGGATGCAATTTCCAACAATGTTCACCATCATGACCGCTTTTCTTGCAATGAGTGCAAGATGGATTTCCTCCTTCTCTTGTCACTGTGGTGGTCTTCTTTTCCTTCCTTTTAAACTTCTTGAAATGTTTATGTGGGAGATTAGAAGGTTTCTTCCTGGGATCTTCTTGAACATGCTTTCCCCTCTTCTCAAGGTGAGTGGCTTGCACACAAACTTCGTCAAGACTAGTGGGGTTAAACAAGAGAAAAGTATGATGAATATAACTGTGAAGTGCGCCAATATACTTCATTAAAGTTTCATAAGAATCCAAAGGAATGTTTAATGCAAGAGATTTCTTCCTAAATTCTTCTGTGAAACTTTGTGGAGTTTGACCTTTACTTTGCCTTAAGGTTTTCCATTCCATCATTGCTTTATGTAAATACCCTAATGGATAAAATTGCTTCCTTATCACTTATTCAAATTCCGACTATGAGGAAAGAAGATTACCACATTTAATTCTGTCATGAAGCTTGCTCTCCCACCATACGAGAGTGGTGCCTTCCAACCGAAGAGAAGCCAGTTGCACTTTAACTTGCTCTTCATGAATATTTTGAACATGGCAATATACTTCAACCTGTCGGATCTAATTATCTAGCTTTTCAGGATTAACATCTCCATCAAACATAGGTAAAGCAAATTTTACATCAAACTTTAATAATGGTTTCTTAAAAGAGGCTTTATGGCTAGAATGATGACAATGTTCATAGGAAGAAGAACTAGAACTTGAAGGTGAAGATGGAGGCTCAGAAGGATTTACTCTAGCCCCTTGGTTTATCGAAGCATCATCATCAACATGCGCTTCCTTTTTCTTCCGTTTCTTCTTCATCCTCTTCTCGTAATCTCCATACATTCGTTCGACCATTTCTCACATGTGATAAAAGAACATATGAAAGTTTTTCTCCTATTCATCACACTTGTCTTCTTCTGCCATTTTCTTCCTTCGGGATGCATGACCAACTTCGGGATTGAAAGTCTTAAGATTTCCTTCACCCTGTTTATTCTTGGCCCTAGTAAGCATTCACACTCAACAATTCAAGTCAAATGCGACTGCTCTGATACTAACATGATCCATGATCTTTTCATCGAGTGACTTATAAAGAATTGCATTAAATGAGCATAAATTAAAGTGCACCATTAAAGAATGAAAATCTTAATAATGAAGAGACATAAGCATCAAATCTGAACACAAAAACTTGATAACTGAGTTCGTCCCTGATGGACTACGTCTCTGGGTCTTGTTCTCAAATGGGTAGGTTTTTTTCATTAACTCAACAAAAGAATTTGGCAAAATACATAAGTATACCTCATTCTGAAATCAAGCTGCAGAAATAATGCTCGAATCAGAAAACAAACAACACCACTGAATTTGTGGCTTCAAATTACCCAAAAATGACTATCTCCACGCCTCGATATGACTCTGGCACTCCCAGACCCAAGAATAAATTCGACTCATGCCCCTCTGCAACCTGCAATTAACGACTGTAATGCCTCGAAATGCATGCCCACGTCGTACCACACGTGCACCTCCCTCTTTTCCCAGGGCTCGGCTGACTCAACACTTAAGTAAAATCCACGACAATCATTACAAAGCATGGGCCATTGGTTTGGGTGTGACTATTAAGGCGTAGTGTGGGCAGGAGGTCCCGTGGTCAAACCCGTGGGCCTCCCCCTTTTGGCTTGATAGTTGAAACCATATGTTATATATATAATGTTGTTTCCGCCAACTTTGGTGGTAACTCTATCTGAGGTGCTAACGGTTTAGGATGTGGCCAGATTTGGTGTGGTCCCCCAAATTTGGCGGACCCTCCAATCCATATGTTTTTTTCAAAAATCGGATATGGGCTGTCATTGTGCTTTTGCCACCTGCCATGTGGAAGCCCCTCATTTGTCCACGCCATTAATTTCCATGTCAGCATGTTGTGTCAGTGCCACATCATCATGCCACGTCACTCTACAGACTGTACGGATGCCATGTGGAAAAATCCTATTGGTCTATAGATTGGTCCGGAAGTGCCAAAACTGGGTGACATGTGGCAGGCTCTGGTGATGCCACATCACCATGCTGATGTCAGCATGACACGTGTCACCTTCTTCTCCTGCCACATGTATTGTATGGATGTTGACGTCAACAATACAGATGCCGACTCATCCCCCTAATGACTGGGCTAGGTTGACCAAACTTTGACCGTGAATATCTTTCGATCCATAACTCTATTTGACGAGTTGTTTGCGCCGTTAGAAATCTTGCGACGCGGTCTTCGTGATAGTGTCATTTTTCACTAAGTTTTGAGAACTTTGAATTTTTTCCCTTTCTCTGTCTGTTGAGGCCATTCTGAGCGTCCTGAGTTGCCTCTGCGCATTCTGAGTTGTTTTTAGCCTTCTATGGATCCCTTTTGGATCACCGAGCTTGCGAAAACACAGAAAATTTTGCGAGCCAATTATTTTTGGCTGTGTATTTTTAAAGATTGTGTCGAAGCAGTTAAGAAGTGTCACCCCTGCCAGGTGTTCACTTGGAAGATGTGCTCGCATCCAACCCCTCTCCATCCAATCGTTATCGTCGGTCCCTTCAACAAGTGGGGGGTGGATTTTGTGTATTGGAACCCAACTTTGCCTGGGGGGCATTAACACATTATGACATTCCAAACATTTGGCAATAAAATCAACAACTTCTTTCTTCATGCCTGGCCAATAATATTGGCTTTTGACAGCTACAATAGTTTTTTGATAACCTGGGTGCCAAACATAAGGTACATTATGCATTTCCATCCATATCATATTTTTAAATTCATGGGAATTTGGTACATAAATTCTGCCCTTGTATATGATAATTTCATCATTATTTAGTTTATAGTCTTCAATTTTCTACTGCAAATTACCTTGTTGTAATTTTGCTACTAATTCTTTGTATTGCAAATTTGATTTTGCAACCTCCAAAATTCTGTTTTTCAAGTCTGATTGGTACATGCTAATGGCTGTAGCATGCAACTCATGCACTCTTCTGCTGAGTGTATCAGACACTTTGTTCTCTTTCCCCTCAATATGCTTTATATCAAAGTCATATTCACTGAGAAATTCTAACCATCTGCTTTGCGTAGCATTTAGAGTTGGTTGAACAAATAAATATTTCAGACCATTATGGTCTTTCCTTAGCTCAAACCTTTTCCCCATGAGGTAGTGCCTCCACTTCCTCAAGGCATGCACTATGGCTGCCAAATCCAAATCATGAGTGGCATAGTTCCTTTCATTCTCCTTCAACTTACTTGATTCATAAAATATAACAAACCCATTTTGACTAAGGACTCCACCAAGTCCTTCTTTACATGCATCTGTGCATACATTGAAGTCTTCATTTGGATCTGCAATCCTTAAAATTGGAGCACTAGCTAATAATTGCTTCAAGTGTTGGAAACTCTTTTCACAATTCAATGGCCACTGAAACTTCATACCCTCCTTTTGCAAGGAAGTGATTGGGTGTGAAATCTTTGAGAATCCTTCAATAAATCTCCTATAGTAGCCTACAAGGCCCATGAATGATCTGACCTTTGTCACATTCTTTGGCGCTGACCATCCTCTAAAGGATTCTATCTTCTCAAGATCCACTACTATCCCATCCTCTGAAATGATATGCCCCAAACAATGAATTTGCTTCTGATAAAATGAGCACTTGCTCAATTTGGCATACAATTGATGCTCCCTTAATACTTGTAATACTTGTAATACCATCCTCAAGTGTTGTTCATGCTCTTCCTCTGACTTAGAATATATAAGAATGTCATCTAGAAATACAATGACAAACTTATCTAAGTATTCTTTGAAAATACCATTCATTAAACACATGAAGACAACTGCTGCATTTGATAATCCAAAGGCCACCACTGTGAACTCATAATGACCATACCTTGTTTTGAAAGCAGTCTTGTTGATGTCTTCTTCTTTAATTCTTACTTGATGATGACCGGACCTAAGATCAATCTTGGAGAATATTTTTGCATCTTTCAACTGATCAAAGAGGTCATCAATCATTGGCAAATGATACTTATTCTTCACAGTTACCTTGTTCAAATGCCTAAAGTCAATGCAAAGTCTCAATGTTCCATCCTTTTTCTTCACAAATAAAACTGGGGCACCCCAAGGTGACACACTTGGGTGTATATACCCCTTCTTTAGGAGCTCTTCAAGTTGCATTTGCAACTCCTTCAATTATGGTGTACTCATCCTGCAGGGAATCTTGGATACTGGAGCTACTCCAGGCAGTAGATTTATGGAGAAATCAATGTCTCTTTTAGGGGGTAATCTTGATATTTCCTTAAACACATCTTCAAACTCTTTTAGGACTACATAATCTTCAATATTTGACACCTTATCTTTAGGTGTCTCTTCCTTATGTGTTGCAAATATTTGACACGCTTTTCTGTAACATTTCTTCAAATACAATGCTGAAATTTCTCTGATGGTTACTGCCCTGGGAATTCCCTGCACTTTTCTTAGGTTCCCTTCCTCATCCAAGCAAGTAAATGCCTTGTTATGAAAGTCTAGGATAGTATGATGTTGTTCCAACCAATCCATCCTATTTAGACAGTCATAGGAACTTAAATGCAAGATTTTGCATGCTTGCTTCTTGGCAAATGCAAACTTACCATCTTAGGATCTATATAACTATGATTAGCTCCTGAATCAATTAAAATAGCAATGGTGTGGTTGTTGATCATACCTTCCACTTCAATCATATGTGACTGATACTCTGTTTTCTTGTTGTCGAGGGATGGATAGATCCTTGGTACATTTATGCCCATGTCCTCCACTGTTTCAACTTGCTGTACATTGTGAACAATCCTCACTTTTTCACCTCTGTGAGGAAAATCTCTAAACATATGATTTCCTTTACAACCCCAACATTGAATAGGTGGATGCCTTGGCCTTTGACGCCTTGTCTCCATCACTCTGGGTTCTCTCGAATTTGGTTGTCCCTGATGGTTATTTATGAAGAATGGTGGCTTAGTTCCCTTCTTCCTCTGATCCATCTTGAATTTCTTTTTGTCTTCCCAAAATTTTTGGAAAGTTGGCCTTGCTTTTTGCTGATCATATAGGCATTTAGCTCACCTTATGGTCTCCTTTAATTTCTTGGGATCATCATACTGTATTTTGTCATCGATGAATGATGAAAATCCATTGAAATACCTTTGAATCTTAACTGTCTCATCCTTGATGAAAGAAGCATACTTCAACAGTTCTAAAAACCTTCTTTCATATTCATCTATGGTCATACTCCCAAGTTTGAGTTCAAAGAACTCTTTCATTTTCTTATCATAGTATCTCTTAGTCAAGTATTTATTTTCAAAATACTTCTTGAATTCCCTCCAAGTAACATTTTTCTCTTTAATGTGCTGCACCTGCACAAGTTGATCCCACCACATGGATGCCTTTCCTTTGAGTTGATAGATGGAAATTCTTCCTTCTGCATGAGAACAATAATTATTCAATTGAAAATACTTTCTCATGCCCAACAACCATGTCTCTGCATCTTCATCCTTCTTGTGCTCACCATCAAATGCATCAGGTTTGATTTTGTTCATTTGTCCTCGTAGCTCATCCACCCTAGACCTCTTATGCTTCCTGACAGGGGATGGAATTGAGTTGTTGTGTACTCTCTTATTGGAATGCCTTGGGGAGTGATGGTGATATCTGCTAATAGTTATGGTTCTTCTTTTCTCATAAGGAGACCTGTGACTTCTTGATTTGCTTGAGCCACTCTCCTTATCCAATATTTTTTCTATCCGGTTCAAGCTCTGCATTAACTTCATGTTGAAGTCCTCCTGCTGCTCCTTCGCTCTCATAAGTCTTTCATTATCATATTTATGGATTTGGACATCCTTCTGCAAATTTTTAATGGTCTCTACCATATTCATGTTTTCATCCCTTCCTTCTCCATGTCCATTGGAGTTTGTTACTTCAATGCCCAAATGGACATCCATCCCTCTGATTTCATCTTCCTGGATATAAGTCCCTTGTTCATCTTCCATTCCTCTGCACTCTGTGCTAATCCTGATCTGATGTAGTTGTTGTTAACTCTGCAAAACGTGCAACCAACAAAACTTTGTCAGGTTAATTGACTCATCAATTTCATGAAAAATATGAACCATTCTGGTTCAATAATATATCAAAATTCTTTCTTCTGATTTCATGAAATTTTGAATTCCCAGATCAATTTTCCAGGTGAATAATTATATTCTACTGTCCAAGATCTTTCCAATGACTACTTCCATGCTCAATTCCAAGTCTTGAGTAGAAAGTTATGGTTATTTGAAAATTGCCCAATAAATGTTTTTGTTCACCCTTCAACTAGGTGCAAATCTGCGTCGTAATTATGCATTTTTGCACCTACTCCATTAGATTTTTGGTAGGAGCTCAATTGGGTTTCTTTGTATACATATTTTGGACAATCTCTCCAAGTTTCACCTTTTTCTGGGTTCTGGGATGCTAGTTATAGCCTGTTGAAGTTCTAGGCCAATTCATGTTTTTGGTATGGAATGCTACATCTACCTTCTTTTCCATATTAAACATTTTTAACTCGCCCAGAAATTTAATTCAGATCTAGGAATGTCTTCTATGGTTAAATAGATTTCCAATTACTTCTTCTGCGCCTCAATTTGATTCTGGAGTAGAAAGTTATGGCTCTTCAAAGTTAGTTGGGTCTTAAAATTTACCCTCCACTGTTTGTCCTGTAACTTCCTCATAAAAGCTCCGTTTGACGAATGGTTTACACCACTAGAAAGATCTCTCTGGGCTCTTTCATTTGAACTACAGAGACAAAATGTAGTTTATTAAAATTTGTTCTCATGATTTTTGAGTAGCTAAAAATGCTGTTAAGGTCCTCAAAAACGCACCGCAAAAAGATGACCTTCAAACAGTATAAAATGTCGCACAAATTCGTTGGTTTTCTGTTGTTGTAGACCATCCAAACGACTTCGTGCGCACAAATTTGAACATGTATGCCCATATTTAGCATGTGAAACAACACCATAAGGTAGTGCACCAATATTTTTCTGCGCGATGCCAAATTTTAGCGCGCGCACCCGCACGCCAATATTTTTCCCCGCAACGCCAAATTTTAGCTCGTGCACCCGCACGACAATATTTTTCCGTGCAACGCCAAATTTTAGCGCCCGCACCTACACACCAATATTTTTGCAGACAACGCCAAATTTTAGCGGGCGCACCCGTACGCCAATATTTTTCCGCGCTGTGCCAAATTTTAGCGCGCGCACCTGCACACCAATATTTTTCCGCGCAGCGCCAAGTTTTAGAGTGCACACCCACACACCAATATTTTTCCACGCAGCGACAAATTTTAGCATGCGCACTCGCATGCCAATATTTTTCCTCTTAGTGCCAAATTTTACTACGCGCACCCGCACGCCAATATCTTTCCGCGCAACGCCAAATTTTAGTGTGCGCACCCGCTTGCCAATATTTTTCCATGCAACGCCAAATTTTAGCGCGCGTCCACTAATATTTTTCCGCGCAGCGCTAAATTTTAGCGCACGCACCTACACACCAATATTTTTCCGCGCAACACCAAATTTTAGCACGTGCACTCGCACGCCAATATTTTTCCGCATATCACAAGCTTTTCACTGCGCATCATACATTTTTAGTGCGCCCACCTGCGCACATTCATTTTTTATGCGCATCAATTCCTCGTGAATTTGGTTGCAAAAATTGGGTCTTTTACCTAATTTTTTCCCAATTTTTACCGTAGACATTCTGCAACTATGAAATTTGTTCAACAATAACACCAATTCAACCTCTGCAACAACAAATCATTGTGGGTTGACATTTCTAGAACACATTTTTCCCAAACTCAATTCACAAATTGAGAATTTTAATCAACTAATCTCGCTCCATCTGTCATGGCTCCACTGTAACTTCAAATTCGACCAATTCCAGGTCTGAATTCGCTAGAACATATATTAAATCAAGAATATCTCACCACTTAGCCAAATTTCTCAATTTTCCTAGGAATTTAACAACAGAAATTGGGGTTTTTTCCCAATTCCACGCAATTGCTTCTAATTTTGACCATGGTCGCTTTGTAAATTGAAACTTGGCCACTTAGAAATCAATCCTTTGTGAAATTTTGTTTCAACTCAACTTGCTCGGCCCATCCATGCTCAATGTTGAAAACTGAAGCTCTGATACCATATTGTAACATCCCCAACGTCCAACAAGGCCATGCCACATAAAAAGTTTCGAACTGTATGTAAATTAAATCATATTCACAAAGAAACTCTTGCGGAACTTTATATATAAAACTTAAAACAAACAAATACATTATGTAAATGCACAGATTCATACGGAAATAACAATAAACATATACGTGGAGCATAGATATGAAATGGCCATAAATATAACACATAAATAATAATGCAACATATAAATTAACAAACAATTGACACTTATCTTGGTAAGGATATCACCAATTGCGTGCAGACCTTCCATGAACCTCCCACCTCAGACCACACTGCTCATCACACTCAATAGTGGGTCACCCCCGAGCTGGGACTAAACTCCACCCGGGTAAAATGATTCCTAACTAGGCTGATGTATCTTAGACAACAGGAAAGACTCCGTCACAAGTGCAAACTTAAACTAACAGCCTATAGTCTCTCATTCCCCACATGCCTGTCCCACCCCAGGAAGTGTGCCCCTTCTTTGCTCAACAGTCCCTCAGTTGCCCCCACTTCCCTTCCAGGGCTTCAACAATAGGTCGAACAAGAAGTCTCAGAGCCCTGTAGCTGTAGTTTAGCACCTTTAGGAAATCAATTTCCAACAATTCTCTCACCTAGAGAGAAATTTCTCAGGGGCTTGACAACCCGCCTCTTCAATATCACATGGGCCTGACAACCCGCTTCTTCAGTCCAGCTCCCAAGCTAACCCGGTACAGGTACATGTATGGTATTGGTTAAGGTACAATGATAGTAACAGAAAGGTACGGAGGACAACTCAGTGAGTGACTGAATGATGATGGAATGATAGGAAAATGAACTAAGTCCAAGATATAAGTATGCATGTTCCCAACTTGACACTTGTCAGGTTGGGATCTACTTTGGTCCACTTGTCCCCATCCTTAAAACTTAGGATAAAATAATTACCCATAATTTATACTTTAAGAAATACTAATATAAGATTCCTTTTTGGCTTAAGCTCCTTAGATTAGCCCTTTTCCCTTAACTTTTAGCCCCCCCTTTCCCTGACTAGTGGAGTTTAGTCCCCCATATTCTTTTATCGTGGTCGTTCTGTGCGCAACAATGTAATTTATATTAATGATAAGACATATACAAAAATAGGCTCACTGACCTTTAGCATCTAGGCTCTCCAGCCTAATTCAACACATAAGCCTCCTAGCTTATAATAACTGTCTCACTAGCCTATAAAACACAACCTATACACAAAGGCTTCCTGGCCTCAATATCGTGTGCACTTAAGTTTGATGCGTGCGGTATCCTGGAATGTGCACACTTCATCATTTTAGTGCGCAGTACATGTGCGTACTATGCCATTGAAGGTGCATACAAAAATGATATCAAACAACTCACGAGCTTAAGTACATTTGCATTTACATTTACAATTCGGTTTGGCCTAGGGGTATTACAATCCCCTCCCCTTAATTATGCACTGTCCTCAGTGCATTATGTACACATATTGACAAGATTTCCAAAATCTTCAAAAGGATGACGGTATTCTGCCAGCATTGCATCTTCATGCTCCCAAGTAGCGTCCTCAAGACCGTACCAGGTCCATTAGACCTTTACAATCCATATGGATCGATTCCAGAGCTGTTTGATTTTCTGGTCCAGAATGCGTACGAGATGTACTTGGAAAGCGCTATCTTGCTCCACCTGAATCACATTCCAATCAATACCATTATTAGCATCAGGTATATATTTCTTGAGCAATGATACATGGAATACATTATGAATAGACATAGATGTAGGCAATGCAATCATATAATCTACTGGACCAATCCTCTCTAGGATTTCAATCGACCCACAATAGCGAGCTTCCATCTTTGAACAATTTCCCAACTTCATGGAACTTCTGTTGGCCTTCACTTTCAAGAATACAAGATCCCCCACTTTAAATTCCCTGTGAGTTCTACCATTGTCAGCATAGCTTTTCTGCCTGTCTTGGGTAGCCTTTAAATTTTGTATTATTTTCAACACTTTCTCCTCCATTTCGCTGAGTAAATCTGGCCCAACCACTGCTCTATCTGCTGGGTTATCTCGGCTTACCGGTGTGTCGCACTTTCTGTCATAAAGTGCCTCAAATGGGTTCATCTTTAGATATGTTTAGTACCCATTGTTATAAGCAAACTCTACTAAGTGTAGGTAGTCTTCCCATTTTGATGGTTTATCCATCACATACATCCTCAACATATCCTCAGTCACTTGATTCGCCCTCTCTGTTTGTTCATCTGATTCTGGATGATAAGCTCTACTAAAATTCAAATTTGTTCCAAATCCATTAGATAATCCCTTCCAAAAATTTGAGGTAAATTTTAGATCTCTGTCAGACACAATTGTCTTGGGTATACCATGTAATCAAGCAATTTCTCTCATATAAACATCAACAATGTTGGCTGCCTTGTGAGTGAGATTTACTGGAATAAAATGGGAAGCTTTAATAAGCTTATCAACCACTACCATGATAGAATCATGTTGCTTGTTTGTTCTAGGAAGTTTGGTGATGAAATCCATTGTTACAACTTCCCATTTCCACTTAGGAATGGGTAATGGTTGTAGCAAACCAGCTGGGTGTCTATGCTTAGCCTTTACCTTTTGTCATTCCAAACATTTGACAATAAAATCAACAACTTCTTTCTTCATGCGTGGCCAATAATATTGGCTCTTGACAACTGCAATAGTTTTTTGATAACCTGGGTGCCCATCATAATGTACATTATGCATTTCTCTCAATATCATATTTTTCAATTCATGGAAATTTAGTACATAAATTATGCCCATGTATATGATAATTTTATCGTTATTTAGCTTATGGTCTTCAATTTTCTGCTGCAAATTACCTTGCTTTAATTTTGCCACTAATTCCTTGTATTGCAAATTTGATTTTGCAACCTCCAAAATTCTCTCTTTCAAATCTGATTGGTACATGCTAATGGTTGTAGCATGCAACTCATGCACTCTTCTGCTATGTGTATCATACACTTTGTTCTCTTTCCCCTTGATATGCTTTATATCAAAGTCATATTCATTGAGAAATTCTAACCGTCTACTTTGCATAGCATTTAGAGTTGGTTGATCAAATAAATATTTCAGACCATTATGGTCTGTCCTTAGCTCAAACCTTTTCTTGATGAGGTAGTGCCTCCACTTCCTCAAGGCATGCACTATGGTTGCCAACTCCAAATCATGAGTGGCATAGTTCCTTTCATGCTCCTTCAACTTCCTTGATTCATAACATATAACAAACCCATTTTGACTGAGGACTCCACCAAGTCCTTCTTTACATGCATCTGTGCATACAATGAAGTCTTCATTTGGATCTGCAATCCTTAAAATTGGAGCACTAGTTAATAATTGCTTCATGTCTTGGAAACCCTTTTCACAATTCAATGTCCACTGAAACTTCATACCCTTCTTTTGCAAGGAAGTGATTGGGTGTGAAATCTATGAGAATCCTTAAAAAACTCTCCTATAGTAGCCTGCAAGGCCCATGAATGATCTCACCTATGTCACATTCTTTGGCGTTGACAATCCTCTAAAGGATTCTATCTTCTCAAGATCCACTGGTATCCCATCCTCTAAAATGATATGCCCCAAATAATGATTTTTCTTCTGAAAAAATGAGCACTTGCTCAATTTGGCATACGATCGATGGTCCCTTAATACTTGTAATACCATCCTTAAGTGTTGTTCATGCTCTTCCTCCGACTTAGAATATATAAGAATGTCATCTAGAAATACAATGACAAACTTATCTAAGTATTCTCTGAAAGTACCATTCATTAAACACATGAAGACAATTGGTGCGTTTGATAATCCAAAGGGCACCAATGTGAACTCATAATGACCATACCTATTTATGAAATCAGTCTTGTTGATGCCTTCTTCTTTAATTCTTACTTGATGATAACTGGACCTAAGATCAATCTTGGAGAATATTTTTGCATCTTTCAACTGATCAAAGAGGTCATAAATCCTTGGCAAATGATATTTATTCTTCACAGTTACCTTGTTCAACTGCCTAAAGTCGATGCAAAGTCTCAATGTTCCATCCTTTTTCTTCACAAATAAAACTGGGGCACCCCAAGGTGAAACACTTTGGGCATATATACCCCTTCTTCAGGAGCTCTTCAAGTTGCATTTGCAACTCCTTCAATTCTGGTGTACTCATCCTGTAGGGAGTCTTGGATACTGGAGTTGCTCCAGGCATGATATTTATGGAGAAATCAATGTCTCTTTTAGGGGTTAATCTTGATATTTCCTTAAACACATCTTGAAACTCTTTTAGGACTACATAATCTTCAATATTTGACACCTTATCCTTAGGTGTCTCTTCCATATGTGATGCAAATATTTGACACCCTTTTCTGTAACCTTTCTTCAACTACAATGTTGAAATTTCTCTGATGGTTACTGCCCTGGGAATTCCTTGCACTTTTATTAGGTTCCCTTCCTCATCCAATGAAGTAAATGCCTTGTTATGAAAGTCTAGGATAGCATGATGTTGTTCCAACCAATCCATCCCATTTAGACAGTCATAGGAACCTAAATGCAAGATGTTCAAATCTGCAATGGTGTTCAGTCCATTCATGTTCATAAGACATGACTTAACCATCTGATTAACTTTTCTTTTGGCTCTGGTAGCCAACTGCACCAACCAATATTTTCCATGCTTGTTTCTTGGCAAATGCAAAGTTTCCACCATCTTAGGATCTATATAACTATGACTAGCTCCTGAATCAATTAAAATAACAATGGTTTGGTTGTTGATCATACCTTCCACTTCAATCACATGTGAATGATACTCTATTTGCTTGTTGTCCAGGGCTGTATAGATCCTTGGTACATTTATGCCCATGTCCTCCACTGTTTCAACTTGCTGTACACTGTGAACAATCCTCACTTTTTCACCTCTGCGAGGAAAATCTTTGAACATATTATCTCCTTTACAACCACAACATTGAATAGGTGGTTGCCTTGGCCTTTGACCCCTTGTCTCCATCACTCTCGGTTCTCTCGAAGTTGGTTGTCCCCAAGGGTTATTTATGAAGAATGGTGGCTTAGTTCCCTTCTTCCTATGATCCATCGTGAATTTCTTTTTGTCTTCCCAATCTTTTTGGAAAGTTGGCCTTGCTTTTTGCTGGTCATGTAGGCATTTAACTCCCCTTATGCTCTCCTCTAATGTCTTGGGATCATCATACTGTATTTTGTCACCGATGAATGATGAAAATCCACTGAAATACCTTTGAATCTTAACTGTCTCATCCTTGATGAAAGAAGCATACTTCAACAGTTCTAAAAACCTTCTTTTATATTCATCTATGGTCATACTCCCAAGTTTGAGTTCAAAGAACTCTTTCATTTTCTTATCATAGTATCTCTTAGTCAAGTATTTATTTTCAAAATACTTCTTGAATTCCCTCCAAGTAACATTTTTCTTTTTAATGTGTTACACCTGCACAAGCTGATCCCACCACATGGATGCATTTCCCTTGAGTTGATATATAAAAATTCTTCCTTCTGCATGAGAAGAATAATTATGCAATTGAAAATACTTTCTCATGCCCAATAACCATGTCTCTGCATCTTCATCTTTCTTGTGCTCACCATCAAATGCAGTAGGTTTGATTTTGTTCATTTGTCCTCCTATCTCATCCACCCTAGACCTCTTATGATTCTTGACAGGGGATGGACTTGAGTTGTTGTGTGCTCTCTTATTGGAATGCCTCGGGGAGTGATGGTGATGTCTTCTAACAGTTCTGGTTATTCTTTTCTCACCAGGAGACCTGTGACTTCCTGATTTGCTTGAGCTACTCTCCTTATCCAGTATCTTTTCTATTCGGTTCAAGCTCTGCATTAACTTCATGTTGAATTCCTCCTGCTGCTCCTTGGCTCTCATAATTCTTTCATTATCATCTTTATGGATTTGGACATCCTTCTACAAATTTTTAATGGTCTCTACCATATTCATCTTTTCATCCCTTCCTTCTCCATGTCCATTGGAGTTTGTTACTTCAATGCCCAAATAGACATCCATCCCTCTGATTTCATATTCCTAGCTATAATTACCTTGTTCATCTTCCATTCCTCTGCACTCTGTGCTAATCCTGATCTGATCTAGTTGTTGTTAACTCTGCAAAATGTGCAGCCAACAAAACTTTGTCAGGTTAACTGACTCATCAATTTCAAGAAAAATATGAACCATTCTGGTTCAATAATATATCAAAATTATTTCTTCTGATTTCATGAAAAATTGAATGCCCAGATCAATTTTCTAGGTGAATAATTATATTCTACCTTCCAAGACCTTTCCAATGCCTGCTTCCATGCTCAATTTTGAGTCTTGAGAAGAAAGTTACGGTTATTTGAAAATTGCCCAATAATTTTTTCTGTTCACCCTTCAACTTGGTGCAAATCTGCGCTGTAATTATGGATTTTTGCACCTACTCCATTAGAGTTTTGGTAGGAGCTCAATTGGATTTCTTCATATACATATTTTGGACAGTTTTTCCAAGTTTCACCTTTTTTTGGGTTTTGGGATGCTAGTTACAACCTGCTGAAGTTCTAGGCCAATTCATGTTTTTGTTCTGGAATGCTACATGTACCTTCTTTTCCATCTTAAATTTTTTTAACATGCCCAGAAATTTAATTCATCTCTAGGAATGTCTTCTATGGTTCAATAGCTTTCCAATTACTTCTTCTGCGCCTCAATTTGATTCCGGAGCAGAAAGTTATGGCTCTTCGAAGTTAGTTGGGTCTTAAAATTTACCCTCCACTGTTTGTCCTGTAACTTCCTCATAAAATCTCCATTTGACGAATGGTTTACACCATTAGAAAGATCTTTCTGGGACCTTTCATTTGAGCTGCAGAGACAGAGTGTGATTTATTACAATATGTACTCATGGTTTTTTAGTAGCTAAAAACGTTGTTAAGGGCTTGAAAAATGCGTCGCAAAAAGATGACCTTCAAACAATATAAAATGTCGTGCAAATTCGTTGGTTTTCTGTTGTTGTAGACCATCCAAACAACTTCGTGCACACAAATTTGAACTTGTACGCCCAAATTTAGCATGTGAAACAACACCATAAGGTAGTGCGCTAATATTTTTCTGCGTGGTGCCAAATTTTAGCGCGTGCACCCGCACGCCAATATTTTTCTACGCAACGCCAAATTTTAGCACGTGCACCTGCATGCCAATATTTTTCCACGCAACGCCAAATTTTAGCGCGTTCACCCGCACACCAATATTTTTTTGCACAACGCCAAATTTTGGGGCACGCACCCGTACGCAAATATTTTTCCGCACAGTGCCAAATTTTAGCGTGCACACCCGCATGCCAATATTTTGCCTCGCAGCGCCTAGTTTTAGTGCGCGTGCCCACACGCCAATATATTTCCACGCAACGACAAATTTTAGCGTACGCACCTGCACGCCAATATTTTTTCACTTAGCGCCAAATTTTAGTGCGCGCACCCACACGCCAATATTTTTCCGCACAATGCCAAATTTTAGTGTGCACACCTGCACGCCAATATTTTTCCGCGTAGCGCCAAATTTTAGCGCGTGCCCGCTGATAGTTTTCCTCGTAACGCGAAATTTTAGCGCACGCACTTGCACACCAATGTTTTTCCACGCAGCACCAAATTTTAGTGCGTGCACTCGCACGCCAATATTTTTCCGCATATCATAAGCTTTTCACTGCGCATCATGCATTTTTAGTGTGCTCACCTACGCACATTCATTTTTTATGTGCATCAATTCCTCGTGAATTCCGCTGCAGAAATTGGGTCTTTTGCCTAGCTTTTTCACAATTTTTACCATAGACATTCTGCAACTATGAAATTTGTTCAATTTCACCCTGATAACACCAATTTAACCTCTTCAACAACAAATCGTTGTGGGTTGAAATTTCTGGAACACATTTTTCCCAAACTCAATTCACAAATTGAGAATTTTAATCAACTAATCTCTTTCCATATGTCATGGCTCCACTGTAACTTCAAATTCGACCAATTCCAGGTCTAAATTTGCTAGAACAGATATTAAATCAAGAATATATCACCACTTAGCCAAATTTCTCAATTTTCCTGGGAATTTAACAACAGAAATTGGGGCTTTTTCTCAATTCCACGCAATTGCTTCTAATATTTACCCTGGTCGCTCTGTAAATTGAAACTTGGCCAATTCAAAATCAATCCTCTGTGAAATTTCGTTTTAAATCAACTTCCTCAGCCCATCCAGGCTCAATGTTGAAAACTGAAGCTCTGATACCATATTGTAACATCCCCAATGTCCAACTGGGCCATGCCACGTAAAATTTTTCGAACTGTATGTAAATTAAATCATATTCTCAAAGAAACTCTTGCGGAGATTTATATATGAAACTTAAAACAAACAAATACATTATGTAAATGCACAGTTTCAGACGGAAATATCAGTAAACACATAAATAATAATGCAACATATAAATCAACAAACAATTGGCACTTGTCTTGGTAAGAATATCATCAATTGCGTGTAGACCTTCCACGAACTTACCAGGCTTAGACCACACTGCTCATCACTCTCAACAGTGGGTCTCCCTCGAGCTGGGACTAAACTCCACCCGGGTAAAGGGATTCCTAACTAGGCTGACGTATCTTAGACAACATGAAAGACTTCGTCACAGGTGCCAAATTAAAATAACAACCTATAGTCTCTCATTCCCTACATGCCTGTCCCACCCTAGGAAGTGTGCCCCTTCTCTGCTCAACAGTTCCTCGGCTGTCCCACTTCCCTTCCAGGGCTTCAACAACAGGCCGGACAGGAAGTCTCAGAGCCCTGTAGCTGCAGTTTAGCACCTTCAGGAAATCAATTCCCAACAATTATCTCACCCAAAGAGAAATTGCTCATGGGCCTGACAACCTGCCTCTTCAATATCACATGGGCTTGACAACCCGCTTCTTTAGTCCAACTCCCAAGATAACCTCGTACAAGTACATGTATAGGTACATGTATGGTATTTGTTCAGGTACAGTGATAGTAACAGAAAGGTACGAATGACAACTTAGTGAGGGACTGAATGATGATGGAATGATAAGAAAATGAACTAAGTCCAAGCTATAAGTATGCATGTTCCCAACTTGACACTTGTCAGGTTGGGATCTACTTTGGTCCACTTGTCTCCATCCTTAGAACTTAGGATAAAATAATTACCCATAATTTATACTTCAAGAAATACTAATATAATATTCCTTTTTGGCTTAAGCTCCCTAGCTTAGCCCTTTTCCCTTAACTTTTAGCCCCCCCTTTCCCTAACTAGTGGAGTTTAGTCCCCCATATTCTTTTATCGTGGTTGTTCTGTGCGCAACGATGTAATTTATATTAATGATAAGACACATACAAAAATAGGCTCACTGACCTTTAGCATCTAGGTTCTTTAGGCTAATTCAACACATAAGCCTCCTAGCTTATAATAACTGGCTCACTAGCCTATAAAAAACAACCTATACACAAAGGCTTCTTGGCCTCAATATCGCGCGCACTTAAGTTTGATGCGCGTGGTATCCTGGAATGTGCACACTTCATCATTTTAGTGTGCAGTACATGTGCGTACTATTCCATTGAAGGTGCATACAAAAATGATATCAAACAACTCACCAACTTAAGTACATTTGCATTTACATTTACAATTGGGTTTGGCCTAGGGGTATTACAATCCCCTCCCCTTAATTATTCATTGTCCTCAGTGCATTATGTACACATATCGGCAAGATTTCCAAAATCTTCAAAAGGATGTCGGTATTTTGCCCGCATTGCATCCTCATGCTCCCAAGTAGCATCCTCAGGAACGTACCAGGTCCATTGGACCTTTACAAGCCCTATGGCTTAATTTCATAGCTGTTTGATTTTCCGGTCCAGAATGTGTACGAGATGTACTTGGAAAGCGCCTTCTTGCTCCACCTGAATCACATTCCAATCAATAACATGATTAGCATCAGGTATATATTTCTTGAGTAATGATACATGGAATACATTATGAACATACATAGATGTAGGCAATGCAATCATATAATCTACTGGACCAATCCTCTCTAGGATTTCAAATGACCCACAATAGCTAGCTGCCATCTTTGAACAATTTCCCAACTTCAGGGAACTTCTGTTGGCCTTCACTTTCAAGAATACAAGATTCCCCACTTTAAATTTCGTGTGAGTTCTAACATTGTCAGCATAGCTTTTCTGCTTGTCTTGGGGAGCCTTTAAATTTTGTATTATTTTCAACATTTTCTCCTCCATTTCCCTGTGTAAATATGGCCCAACCACTGCTCTATCTACTGGGTTATCCCATCTTACCGGTGTGTCCAACTTTCTGCCATAAAGTGCCTCAAATGGGTTCATCTTTAGAGATGTTTGGTACCCATTGTTATAAGCAAACTCTACTAAGTGTAGGTAGTCTTCCCATTTTGATGGTTTAGACATCACATATATCCTCAACATATCCTCAATTACTTGATTCACCCTCTTTGTTTGTCCATCTGATTCCGGATGATAAGCTCTACTAAAATTCAAATTTGTTCTAAATCCATTAAATAATCCCTTCCAAAAATTTGAGGTAAATTTTGGATATCTGTCAGACACAATTGTCTTGTGTATACCATGTAATCAAACAATTTCTCTCATATAAACATCAACAATGTTGGCTGCCTTGTGAGGGAGCTTTACTGGAATAAAATGAGAAGCTTTAATAAGCTTATCCACCACTACCATGATAGAATCATGTTGCTTGTGTGTTCTGGGAAGTTTGGTGATGAAATCCATTGTTGCAACTTCCCATTTCCACTCAAGAATGGGTAATGGTTGTTGCAAACTAGCTGGTGGTCTATGCTCATCCTTTACCTTTTGTCATTCCAAACATTTGACAATAAAATCAACAACTTCTTCCTTCATGCGTGGCCAATAATATTGGCTCTTGGCAACTGCAATAGTTTTTTTATAACCTAGGTTCCCATCATAAGGTACATTATGCATTTCTCTCAATATCATATTTTTCAATTCATGGGAATTTGGTACATAAATTATGCCCATGTATATGAGAATTTCATCATTATTTAGCTTATAGTCTTCAATTTTCTGTTGCAAATTACCTTGCTATAATTTTGTCACTAATTCCTTGTATTGCAAATTTGATTTTGCAACCTCCAAAATTCTCTCTTTCAAATCTGATTGGTACATGCTAATGGTTGTATCATGCAACTCATGCACTCTTCTGCTGAGTGTATCAGACACTTTGTTCTCTTTCCCCTTGATATGATTTATATCAAAGTCATATTCACTGAGAAATTCTAACCATCTGTTTTGCATAGCATTTAGAGTTGGTTGATCAAATAAATATTTCAGACGATTATGGTCTATCCTTAGCTCAAACCTTTTCCCAATGAGGTAGTGCCTCCACTTCCTCAAGGCATGCACTATGGTTGCCAACTCCAAATCATGAGTTGCATAGTGCCTTTCATGCTCCTTCAACTTCTTTGATTCATAACATATAACAAACCCATTTTTACTGAGGACTCCACCAAGTCCTTCTTTACATGCATTTGCGCATACAATGAAATCGTCATTTGGATCTTCAATCATTAAAATTGGAGCACTAGCTAATAATTGCTTCAAGTCTTGGAAATTCTTTTCACAATTCAATGTCCACTGAAACTTCATACCCTTCTTTTGTAAGGAAGTGATTGGGTGTGTAATCTTTGAGAATCCTTCAATAAATCTCCTATAGTAGCCTGCAAGGCCCATGAATGATCTCACCTCTATCACATTCTTTGGCATTGACCATCCTCTAATGGCTTCTATCTTCTCAGGATCCACTACTATCCCATCCTCTGAAATGATATGCCCCAAATAATGAATTTGCTTCTGATAAAATGAGCACTTGTTCAATTTGGCATACAACTGATGCTTCTTTAATACTTGTAATACCATCCTCAAGTGTTGTTCATGCTCTTCCTCCAACTTGGAATATATAATAATGTCATCTAGAAATATAATGACAAACTTATCTAAGTATTCTCCGAAAATACCATTCATTAAACACATGAAGACAACTGGTGCATTTGATAATCCAAAGGGCACCACTGTGAACTCATAATGACCATACCTTGTTCTGAAAGTAGTCTTGCTGATGTCTTCTTCTTTAATTCTTATTTGATGATAACCATACCTAAGATCAATCTTGGAGAATATTTTTGCATCTTTCAACTGATCAAAGAGGCCATATCAATCCTTGGCAAAGGATACTTATTCTTCACAGTTACCTTGTTCAACTGCCTAAAGTCAATGCAAGTCTCAATGTTCCATCCTTTTTCTTCACAAATAAAACTTGGGCACCCCAAGGTGACACGCGTATATACTCCTTCTTCAGGAGCTCTTCAAGTTGCATTTGCAACTCCTTCAATTCTAGTGTACTCATCCTGTAGGGAGTCTTGGATACTGGAGCTGCTCCAGGCATCATATTTATGGAGAAATCGATGTCTCTTTTCGGGGGTAATCTTGATATTCCCTTAAACACATCTTCAAACTCTTTTAGGACTACATAATCTTCAATATTTGACACCTTATCTTTAGGTGTCTCTTTCATATGTGCTGCAAATATTTGACACCATTTTCTGTAACATTTCTTCAGCTGCAATGATGAAATTTCTCTGATGGTTACTACCCTGGGAATTCCCTGCACTTTTCTTCGGTTCCCTTCCTCAGCCAAGCAAGTAAATGCCTTGTTATGAAAGTCTAGGATATCATGATGTTGGTCTAACCAATCCATCCCAATTAGACAGTCGTAGGAACATAAAGGAAAGAGCTTAAAATTTGCCCTCGTGTTCAGTCCATTCATGTCCATAAGACATGACTTAACCATCTCATTAACTTTTCTTTTGGCTCCGGTAGCTAGCTGCACCAACCAAGATTTTCCATGCTTGCTTCTTGGAAAATGCAAACTTCCCACCATCATAGGATCTATATAACTATGACTAGTTCTTGAATCAATTAAAATAAAGACGGTTTGGTTGTTGATCATACATTCCACTTCAATCACATGTGATTGATACTATGCTTGCTTGTTGTCCAGGGCTGCATAGATCCTTGGTACATTTCTGCCCACATCCTCCACTGTTTCAACTTGCTGTACATTGTGAACAATCCTCACTTTTTCACCTCTGTGAGGAAAATCTTTGAACATATGATCTCCTTTACAACCCCAACATTGAATAGGTGGTTGCCTTGGCCTTTTACCCCTTGTCTCCATTACTCTGGGTTCTCTCGAAGTTGGTTGTCCCTGAGGGTTATTTCTGAAGAATGGTGGCTTAGTTCCCTTCTCCCTCTGATCCATCTTGAATTTCTTTTTGTCTTCCCAAGATTTTTGGAAAGTTGTCCTTGATTTTTGCTGATCATATAGGCATTTAGCTCACCTTACGGTCTTCTCCAATGTCTTGGAATCATCATACTGTATTTTGTCATTGATGAATGATGACAATCCACTCAAATACCTTTGAATATTAACTGTCTCATCCTTGATGAAAGAAGCATCCTTCAGCAGTTTTAAAAACCTTCTTTCATATTCATCTATGGTCATACTCCCAAGTTTGAGTTTAAAGAACTCTTTCATTTTCTTATCATAGTATCTCTTAGTCAAGTATTTTTTTTCAAAATACTTCTTGAATTGCCTCAAAGTAACATTTTTCTCTTTAATGTGCTGCACTTGCACAAGCTGATCTCGCCACATGGATGCCTTTCCCTTGAGATTATAGATGGCAATTCTTCCTTCTGCATGAGAAGAATAATTATGGAATTGAAAATACTTTCTCATGCCCAACAATCATGTCTCTGCATCTTCATCCTTCTTGTGCTCATAATCAAATGCAGCATGTTTGATTTTGTTCATTTGTCCTCGTAGCTCATCCACCCTAGACCTCTTATGCTTCTTGATATGGGATGGACTTGAGTTGTTGTGTGCTCTATTATTGTAATGCCTCGGGGAGTGATGGTGATGGCTGCTAATAGGTCCGGTTCTTCTTTTCTCATCAGGAGACCCGTGACTTCCTGATTTGCTTGAGCCACTCTCCTTGTCCAATATCTTTTCTATTCGGTTCAAGCTCTGCATTAAATTCATGTTTAAGTCCTCCTGCTTCTCTTTGGATCTCATAAGTCTTTCATCATCAGTGTTTTTTAATGGTCTCTACCATATTCATGTTTTCATCCCTTCCTTCTCCATGTCCATTGGAGTTTGTTACTTCAATGCCCAAATGAACATCCATCCCTCTGATTTCATCTTCCTGGTTGTAAGTCCCGTGTGCATATTCCATTCCTCTACACTCTGTGTTGATCCTGATCTGATCTAGTTGTTGTTAACTCTGCAAAATGTGCAACCAACAAAACTTTGTCAGGTTAACTAACTCATCAATTTCATGAAAAATATGAACCATTCTGGTTTAATAATATATCATAATTATTTCTTCTGATTTCCTAAAAAATTGAATGCCCAGATCAATTTTCTAGGTGAATAATTATATTCTACTGTCCAAGACCTTTCCAACGCCTGCTTCCATGCTCAATTCAAAGTCTTGAGTAGAAAGTTATGGTTATTTGAAAATTGCCCAATAATTTTTTCTGTTCACCCTTCAACTTGGTGCAAATCTGCGCTGTAATTATGCAATTTTGCACCTACTCCATTAGAGTTTTGGTAGGAGCTCAATTGGGTTCCTTCATATACATATTTTGGATAGTCAGTGCAAGTTTCACCTTTTTCTGGGTTCTGGGATGCTAGTTACAGCTTGATGGAGTTCTATGCCAATTTGTGTTTTTGGTCTGGAATGCTACACGTACCTTCTTTGCCATCTTAAACATTTTTAACATGCCCAAAAATTTAATTCAACTCTAGGAATGTCTTCTATGGTTCAATATCTTTCCAATTACTTCTTCTGCGCCTCAATCTGATTCTGGAGCAGAAAGTTATGGCTCTTCGTAGTTAGTTGGGTCTTAAAATTTACCCTCTACTGTTTGTCCTATAACTTCCTCATAAAAGTTTCGTTTGACGAACAATTTACACCATTAGAAAGATCTCTCCGGGCTCTTTCATTTAAGATGCAGAGATAGAATGTACTTTAATATAATCCATTCTTGTGATATTTGAGTATCTAAAAACGTTTTTAAGGGCCTAAAAAACGCGCTGCAAAAAGATGACCTTCAAACAATATAAAATATCGCGCAAATTAATTGGTTTTCTGTTGTTGTAGACCATCCAAACGACTTCGCACACATAAATTTGAACCTTTACACCCATATTTAGCTTGTTAAACAACACCATAGGGTAGTGTATGCTCCGTACACCTATAATCAATGTGGATCACTTCTCTGTCGCGCCAATAACTGGTGCACACTACTTTTGTTTCGCGCACCAATATCCACCGCGCACAATTTTGTTCCATGCACTAATACCTATTGGGCACAATTTTTGTGTCGCGGGCTAATATTCTGGCGCATTTCACTCTACGCCCTAAACCATGCCAAAGTTTACTACGCCCCCGCCACACACCATTACTCCGCGCATACCATTCACTAAACTGTCGCGCGACAACAGATACCCACATTGCGCGCGCACCAACAAAATTCCTATGCGGTCTGTCAATACTGTGCACACAACGTGTGCCATTATTACGTGTTTGCACACCGCGCCCACTAGTATTACCCATTCACCACTAAATCCGCAGCGCGCAATGCTAAATTTAGTGCGCAAACCCGCGCGCCAATATTTTTCGGTGCAATGTCAAATTTAAGTGCACTCACCCGCGTGCTAATATTTTTTCGCGCAGCACCATATTTTAGCGTGCACACCCATGGTGAGAACCATTCAATTTTCCTCCTTTGATTTTTCAACCCCACAAGCCTTGAGTTCCAACAACAAATCCTTGTACTTTGTGAAGAAATCCTAGATGTTTTCAAAACTTTTCGTATCCAATGCAAGTAATTCGACCTCAAGCATGTGGCCTCTCATCTCATCTTGTTTGCCAAAGTGTCCTTCCATGGTGGTCCATATCTCATTTGGAGTTTTACAAGTTGATACATGAAACAACAACTCAGTGGACATGTGCACGTAGAGGGCTGCGTAAGCCTCATCCATTCTATTGAGATATTCATATTTTTCAATGGCTGATGTGGGTTTTGTTTCCTTATCCATGGTAAACCTATGCAATCCTCTACCTCTGAGCAAAATTTCCATATTTGTCTTCCATTGAAAGTAGTTGTATGGGATGAGAATTGTTGACGGTGGAGATTCCATTCTTCCCGTGTTATTCAATCTTTAGTACCTGTAAATAAAAAAAGTTGGTGCACCTTTTTACTAGCAGCCCATGGGCTTTGATACCATGTAGAATGTGGTGAGTACCTGCACAAGAGATCTAGCTAGCAGAAGAATGAACACAACTTGCAAAAAGGAGACGATGAGAGAAAAATTGGAGAGAAAACAATAGAATGGTATTAACCAAATGAATGAATGATAAAATACACATGATATACTCTGTATGACTCAACTAATGCACCATAGTGGTGGTCTAGAGAGATTTGGACACACTCAGGAAGTTACGTGATTTAACTACCACATAGTCTTAGTCAACTAGTCATGCATTCCTCAGTTAACTGGACAAACTAGAGTGAAATGAGGAGGAGATCAAGCATGCACAAGGACTACTTCTTCCTGGTGATGATCCCAAGGTAAGTGTGCATTACTAGTGATGATCCTGAGGTTAATCGGTGATAAAACCAAAGTTACCATGAATGACTCCACTCCGCTAGTCAACCGAAGACAACTGAAGAGAATATTCTTGTAGAATGTAGGAGAGTTTCCTAAAAAATAGGATATCCTCAATAGCGATTAATAAACGTAGGAAAATAAGGAAAAATATTGTAGGTGTGTAATATCTCCAACAAATCTAAGTGAAAGCTGCAATTGGTACCATTAGAGTAGCTCTGACATCATTGACTCATTGTACCAACACCCCTTCATGGATTTACAACGTATTTTTTTTATTCCTTTCTTTCATTTCGTAGTAACCTATAGTGAATGGTTTTCATTGAAGGTTCAAGACACTAATAAGATACTCCTGCAAAATCACAAGAACATTTGTGCATGAAATATTGTGATTCGAAGCCCTTATAACATTGGTTGTTCCAAAACCCAATGACACATTCCTTAGTGTAAATTTCCAATAGTTTGTGTTTAAGTGTGGTTTGTTGGAATTAGTTATTAACATAGGATCCGATCTTGCATTTCTTGTGCTTACACCTAAACATTTACGAGCCCTCGGGTTGATGATTTTATTTATGGAATTTATACATACAAATATCCCCACATTTTTTGCGTCATTGTTGGGGAGGTGCTGAAGGGATTTGCACATTTATAGTTTTTGTTTCTGTGCATAATTTGGTTGCACCATCATTTAAAACTCGGAGGAGGAGAAACAGTAAGACACAAATGCACCCTTAATTCAAAATATCTGAAAAGGTTCTAGCCCACTGCATTCACTTTAGTGAGTTTCTTCGAGACCTTGTCATGTTGGTCCAATGTGTCTTGTTTTGGATTGATGCATGGAAAGGGAAAGGTTTCATGTCAACAGACAACTTGGTGACACTAGGGTCTTAGTAGCATGAGTTTTCTGAATACATGCTCTGCTTTGGAATTTGTCTTGTGTGGTGTGCAATATTTCATCTATTTTCTTAAAGTTCTTATTTTTGGTTTGTAAGAACTTCATACACTAATCCATGTGTGAGACATGGATTGGCAGACTAGTCAGCAGAATGTAAATATGCTCAAGAATTTTTTGAGCAAAGGAGGACATACCCCTGCAAGGATCTTCTCAAATCCTATCCCACACTCCAGAGTTGTTAGCAGGTATGAGTATGCAATTCAAGAAGAAGTAGAGGAACCATGGATCCATGAGCGTATTCCATAGGAGGAGGACCTACAATTTCTTCTAGTAGTCCTTGTGAGCGTATAAAAGAGATCAAAGAGTCATGGACCATGTCAAATGAAGAGAAGATATTAGAGCCATAGATTGAATAATTTTTGTCATGTTTATCACTAGATCCTTTGTGCATTATGGAGTGTGAAGACCGGCTTTCCAAATAACTTCATGGCATGAAAATCAAAGAGAGCCAAGGAGACATAGATTACATCGAATATTGGTTCCAAACCATCATTAGGCTGCAGTACCCCCCCATCCTTCAACACTTATTGGCATCTTCTCCACAAGAGCATCTGGCCTCTCATCTTCGGGAAACCATTGAGATATATTTTTCACACTTGGATATGAGTATGCTTATAAATATGCTACACACATGGCTTCACTAGTGCTAGCAAGAAAACCCCCCCTTTAACTACACCAGGGTTCAAGATGTAGACAAAGCCAATAACCGTCTAAAATCTAATCAATTCTCTATACTACTCCAAACATACCAAAACTAATGTAAAGAAAGCAAATGAAGAAGAGATTGGGTAACTATACCTTTGATCCCACGTCTGGTGATGATCTCCTCAAGCTTGGAAGTTCCACTGACCGCACGTCTCCTCCCAAGGCTGACCTGCATCCAAAGATAGGCAAACAAAGAACTACACGCATGTTATTCTATCCATAAGTTAGGGTTAGATATAAAATGTCAAGTATAAATCAATAAAAATACTCAAAACACCATCATTTGGGACAAGAAAATGTGATTCTTTTATTCATAATACAAAGATTATACCTTACAATCTGAGTCGGCTACCGTTCCGCGAACCTAGTCCGAGATCCTCTTTACCATGCTCCAAGTCCACCTTGAATGAACTTCTTCTTTCAATCTTCTGATTACCTCTATGGAAGGGAATGGGTTGAATGGAGGAAGAAGGGGCCGATGAGGGAATGCTGAGGCAATATCTCACAAAAGGCAACAATATCTTGGGCAAGGAGGGGAAGTTAAATTGGGTAGAGTTTCACTGTTCTTATGCTTAGATATTAAATGAGACCCCAACACCTCCTTTTATATGACAAAAGGATGGTTATTCGGTTGGGTGATGGGCTATAACAGGTGGATTAGTGGGAAACTTCCAATAGCCCGTAAATTTCAACGAATTCCTTGCAAATTTTGCAAGCATACGCAGGCTATAATGGTGCAACAGGCGTATGTACACAAGCTATAGTGGTGCAACAAGCGTATGTATGTGGGCTGTAATGGTGCAGGGCACACACATCTTCCAAAAAATGTTTTTTTAAGAAGAGCTTCTCAACAGTGCTTTGGAAAAATATGCAAGTAAGAGGGCCAAGGCCATGTATGCATGAATAGGGAATTTTAGGGATATAACAGATGATCCCTAATGTGTGAGGTCAGAAGAGCAACTGATGGCCGAAATACATTACAATATCTTCACCAATGTACGAAATCGAGTGATGCCGAGACCAGAGTTCGGGAGGTGCCATCTGGAAAACAACAATTGTCTTTCTGAGGCGGGAATACCCATGCTCAGGATGAAGTAAATCATGGATGCCAATCAAATACACTGCAGATCCATGCCATATAATATATAAAGTGTAGCCGCGAGCAATATGTTAGGGTCCTATAATATAGTCATCTGTTCTTCAGTTATCTATTTGAGATTCGTTCTGATCAAGTTGAGAATGTTTTCATGATAAGGTGCCTAGGAGTAGTGGCTCAATGGTATATCCATGCTTCAAGTCAAATATTCAGGTATACCTAGTATTGTTGCATGATGAGTTGTAATTATGATGCATCTCTATGATTTTTGAAGGTTTAAAGTGGCCAAATCAATCGTTTTCATGAATTTGGTTCTTTTCCAATTGGGGCAGAAAGTTTGGTTTTCGACAGCTAAAGGAACAAAATCTTATAGCCGTTAGCTACTGAAAGTTAAAATTTTCGATAGCTAAACAACCTATTCACACATATCATTAGCTGCCAAAAGTCCCAAATATCTCAAGCATTTAAAAAGGGTCTTGTCATTCCCATTTCTGCGATTGTACACAAACCATCATTTGTTGTTAAGCTGCCAGAAACCGATCCTGGGTATCATTCATACAATTTTCAAAAGGGATTATGATTCGTTCATCTATTGTTCAAATCAAGCAATCATAACCTAGATCGTGCCCACCAATTTCACTTGATCATGAGCCTTCTCGTGCTTTGAATCTGTCGATGGTCGGTTTTTGATTGTTTTAAAGAGACACACAGGTACCCCGAACACTTCATCCTTCAACCATATCCTTTTTTCTTATTGTTTTACCACCACCTCCGTTTTCATTTGAGTCTATCGTTTACCTTCACATACCCTGGCCACCTTACAATCTGCATAGTTTCTCTAAGGTATCTTCAAAAATTCTGGTAATGAAGATCACAACTGGAGGTGCCCTGTTGAGGAAGGAACTGCCGGATATTTCCTACTTGGAAGCCCACCCTGAGGCCTGTGAATTTTTCAAGGAGGTTGGATGCTACAGGTTCTATCAAAAGCTACAAGGGTATCACCAGGGTATTACAAAAGATTTTGCCAAGAGCTTTGATAGCTTTAAGGTTCAACTTGGTCCGATGGTAATGCAGATTGATGAGGCCAGTGTTGCAACAACTATAGAGATGCCTTGAGAAGGAGAAAGGTGGTTTAAGACTACCTCAATTAAAGAAGTCAATTTCAAATCCTTTCTGAAAGAAGAACATCGACATATGAAGTGGCAGAAGGATATCCCCAAGATTTACTTGGAGGAGAAGTGGCAAAAATTGCTAAAGATGATCCAGGTCTACATCACTTGTGAATGAAGATATGGAAGAACCATGCTCTACCACTTCAGGCTACTCCTCCATTTCACAGGTAAACAACCTCTAAATATGCCTTTCTACCTTCTTAAGAGTTTTACTAAAATGTCATCCAAAGTTCAAGCAAAGCCTCAGACAACTGATAATAGTTTGTTTCACCATGGATTGATCAAAATGGTAGTTTTAGAAGAACTCATCAGGAGGAACAAAACTTGGGATTATCTATTATTTTGGGGAGAGTTTGGACAAGAAATCCAGCCCAAGAAAGGAGGAACTCCCTCACAAGAATTGACATCCCCAAAGACCAGTAAGAGAAAATGAAGAGCACTGTCTAATGTGAAAACTGCCACCAAGGTTTCTCCCTCACAATCAAAGAAAGCAAAGAAGAAGTTAGAATTTGGGAAGCAGGCAGAGGGCCAAGGAAAAACTGCAGCAACAAATGTCCTAAACCTTCCCTATTATAATTGTGATTCAGAACCCTTAGTTGTAGAAATAGAAGCAAAACCATCAACTATGGAAATGGGAAACCTTGAAGAAGCTGGAACACCATCAAGGAAGAAGGTCAACAAATGAACTAAGGGCCATAAAATGAAAGAGGAGATTGTTGAGTTGAGGGTGTTAGAAAGACACCTGAAGAAAGAGAATGAGACTCTTAGGAAATCTTCCCTCAAGTATGAAACTGCATTAGATCAATTGGCCATCAAGTATGAAACTGCAAAGCACAAAAACAATAAGCTTCTCAAACAGAATGACAGATTGAAGAACATAAACAAGGTATTGAGGTTTAAGATAGTTCACAAAAAACTCAAACCCATAGCTCACCTCAGGCTTTTACCTTGGCTGAAGCTGCCCTTGGTATGAGAGGAGGTGACCATGATTGATGAAGCAGGATTGAGGATCAAACTAAACCATTTTTGACTAAGTTCTGGAGCAATTACCATTTTCGCTAGCTAAGGGCAGTTGAAAAATCCAAAATTAGTTGCCGAAAATCAAGTCCAGGATATCGGTAGCTAAATACACCCTGTTTTGGTCTCTTAGTTGCCGAAAGCTCTATCATCAACAAAGAACATAGAGATCCCTATAGATTAGGACAAACACATTTTTCAATGATCTCCAAGATTTCCAGGATAATTTTCCAATGCCAATACATCTCCAAGATGTTGTTGTCAAGGTTGATATCGAATTTTATTTGGTCTTGGAAGAAAGTCAAAGTTTAACTCTTTCCTTGGGATTTTTTTTTCCTACCTCTTTAGATCATAGTCAGCAGGAAGCTTTTTCGATTTTTACCCTTTCAGTGGTAAAAATCCATATATTGTAATAGACTAAGGATATATGGTACGATGTTGGAGATGAGATGAGATCTCTATTGTGATTTTGTATTAATTAGGAATTTGCAGGAAATATCTATAAACAATTAAGGAGGAGATCTGATCCCCTAGTTTGTAGGATCTGGATGTAATTAGAAGTTATAAAATATGGAATGCAATTTGACATAGAGGTTAGACCTGAAGGGAAGGATGATATGGAAACACCATCATCTGTTGTAAAGATGTTCAACATGTTGTAAGTGACTTTTTGGATGAATACAAAGGCATTTTGTTCCCAGATTCTTGCGTCATGATTATGCGGTGAAGTATTTTCTTGATGTAAATTGTCATTCTCTTGTTTCTCATATTGTTTTGTTTCCTTATTGTTTATAGGAAGATCATGCTCAGGATTTGTCTCAGACACCCTAATCTAGCTTAGAACAATATTTATGTTTTCTTCTGAAAGTTAGATGTATAATTCAGATAAGCTCTGCTATGCATTTGAAGTGAACCCTCATATTTTCATCTTTTCCCATTTCACAAACTCAAAGGATCCACTGACATGATTTCCTTGCCTGGTTACATTTTGTCTTAGTTATTCATTCATCTAATCATCTTTAACCTTTGACTCCATTTTTCCCAATGACCCTCTTTTGTTGTCTCAACCAAAAATCTAAAAACAAACCTTTTGTCCTCATAACTAGCCTAATATCTCATCCAAACAAAGTTAAATCATATAGAGAGATCCCTCTTTGAGTCTTGGAGGGATAGATCCTCGACTCTAAGTGGTTTTGTGGTTACCTATGTCAATTTCTCCCTCAGCCTGAGAATTACAGAGTGCTACAACAATACACAACGGATCTACATCTCAAAATCAGTCGAAGATATACAAGTAGAGTATCCATATTCAAGAAACTAATAACGCATGATGGATGGAGATGAGGCCTTTAGAGCTTGAGCACCAACTTCAAGATCTTAAAAACTCAGGTAGGACTACAATGTGAGTGTATAACTCACTACCTTGAGGTGTTTGACGGCTCTTCGGGAAAAGACATGAGGATCTCGATGATCAGGCATGGAACTTCGTCAATTTTGAATAAGGACTTGACTAGACTCTCAAGATGGCCGACTCATGAATTCAAGAGACAAACTGTAGAAAAGACGACTCAGGTTGGGTGAAACTTCCCTTGGACAAAAACACGAAAGATGATCAGACTCATGCAACATGAAATTGACATAAGTTCACGATATAGGAGGCAACGCAAACTCTCAATGTGTTTGGAAGAGTAACCAAACGAAGGAGGACACAACTCTATGTAGCAAGAAAAACTTCCTAAGGTCATACTAGATCCCAATGCTTGATGAACAAACAGAAGGATGTGCTTTGTCCAAGGGAAACTCTTTGTGCTGCTGAAAAAAAAATACATATTTCCCGTCCCCTCTTTTTGAAATATTTGATTTTTTTTGTCTTTTTCAATTTTTTAAGAGCTTGAAAAAGAATAAAAGAATGCGATGTTACAAAGGAAGAACGAGTGTCACAAGCAAGCATATTAGTTCCAAGCGCAAGGAACACACTAATGCTCAGATCAAGGAGACACGTACAATAAAAGGACACTCAGGGAAAATTCCTCCATGGGTCAAGGTGTCAGACCGGAGAGGCAAGAAGAGCTACAAGGCTTGTGTATAAGGCATGCTTCAAAGGTTTAGTTGAGAGCAACATGAAGCCGACATTATGCCAAAGACGCAAAGATGCAAATGTGATTAAGCAAGACACAATGATACCCCTTCAATGTAAGTTTTACGAGCCCAGAGAAGGTAATCTTGGTAGTTTTTTCACGTTTAGAGAGTCTGAAAAAACGTAAAAGAAGACTCCAGGGAGTACCTTTTTTCAGAAATAGTCTAGTCGGTTCGAAAAAAGGGTTAAACTTGCAGCGAAAAGACGTCTATTCAAAACCATTTTAACGAGTGTGACAAAGACAAGATCACTCGACAATCTTTTCAATTTTAAGGAGTCTGAAAAGAGCTTAACTATGGAGTCATAGCCTTTTTTTGAGTTTAGTCTCCTTAGCCCAAAAAAGTATAAAAGTAACTGAGGAGAACTCTCCTGGTGAGACGAATCTCCTAAGGCGTACCTTTTTCCGCTATAATCTACAAGCTGGAAAAAGGGTTAAACTCATGCCAATAGATGTTCTTCTAGACAAATTTAACGAGTGTGAAGGAACAAGGTCACTCGACGATCTTTTCAATTTTAGGGAGTCTGAAAAGAGCTTAACTATGGACTCCATGGGGGTTCCTTTTCATAAGTAATCTCCAAGGCCTGAAAAAGGTGATAAACCAAAAACCAAGGAGAATGTTCCTTTTTTGAATATTTAGTCACTTAGGCCTGAAAAATGGTTAAACTTATGCCTGAGAATACTCTTCTAGCGAACTTAAGTTCCTAGAGCATACCTTTATTCATGAAACTAACCATTCAGACTGAAAAAGGGGTAAACTACCGCCGGATAGATGTGCCTTCAAATTTGAGTTTGGCAAGCGTGAAGGGAAACAATATTGCTCGACAATCTTTTCATTTTTAGAGAGTTTGAAAAGGGCTTAAAGAAGACTCCAGGGGGCTACTTTCTCAGTTAATCTAGGCGAGATCGAAAAGAATAAATACAGTCTCATTGGATGTTGCTTTCGAATTTTAAAGCGAGCTTGAAAGACAACAAAGCATGCTCACGAGGGAGTTCCACGGGGTAGAGTTTACAAAACACTAGGAACATATAAAAGGGCGACCTTAAATAACACCGAATTAGGATCGTGATTATAGATGCTAGCTGGTTGATAGTGACAATGCTTCCATTGTAAGGGAAATGCATCAACCGGAAGAGTGTGGACACTACAACATTCATGGCATATACATAATCGTGCCTGAGAAGCATATTGAAATCTAACAAGCCCTACACTACTATAACATCGACAAGGACAATATTCCCACCTAATGAGATAGGAAACTGAGGAAGAATCCCCAAATATTCACTAGGATGTCTGTCAAAATCCAACAGCTCATGCGATGCAAACAAAATCTCGGGAGAACCCAAATCTTGCCAAGCCGAGGAGGATAAAATACTTGCGGAGGCTCCTTCATATATAATACATCGATAAATTTTATTTGAATTAACTTCAACCCTTATTTTAAAGGGTGCAGGAGAAGGAAGATGAGGCTCAACAAGGTCAGTCTAATCAAAGGAAACCATCCTAGGACTTGGAGGGGGTGTGCTCGAAGCGAGTGGAATTCCCCCTTGTTCTAAAAGTGCTGAGCTAGAAATGATAAAAACATAGTCAGTATACACATCACTCTCCAAGAGAATAGTGGGATCAGCTGAAGATTGCATCGGCGTGACCACTTTGGTAGACTCGACACTCTCTAAGAGAAGAGAGGGATCAACAGAAGACTGCATCGACGTGACCACTTTCTCAATCACTAGCTGAATATGTTGCGAGACAACATGGTCTGCAGGCACATCACCCCCCAAAAGAGGAGTGGGATCCGCGAAGATTGCATCGACATGACCACTTCATCAACCAAAGGCTGAATATACTGTGAGGAAACCTCAAAAGACTTAGAATCAGAAGAGCTTGTAGACAAGGACCACAATATTTGTACCTATGGAATGCTGGGGCATAAATGAGTAAGGTGATCTCCCTTGCAAAGCTTACAAGGGAACTTAGGCTTACATCCTATCCATCTAGGTTTCTCAACTGAATCAATTTCCCCAACATGACTAACAGTGGCTGGTTTCACATCTCCAACATGACTTGCAGAGGTTGGTGATTGGTTGATAACATGACTCGCAGAGGCTATAAACCTATTACCAATATGACTAGCAGTGACAAGAATTTTTCCCCCAAGATGACTTGCAGAGGTTGGGTGATTACCCCCAACATGACTTGTAGAGGCTGGGTACTGGTCTTCAACATGACTTGCAGAGGTTGAGGAACTATCTCTAACATGACTTGCAGAGGTTGGTGATTGAACTCCAGTATGACTTGCAGGGACTAGGTTCATGCCCCCAACATGAATTGCAGAGGCTGGGTGCTGGTCTTCAACATGACTTGCAGAGGTTGACAACCTATCTCCAACATGACTAGCAGAGGTTGGTGATTTCTTCTTCCTATTCTTCCTCTTTCTATTTCGTTTAGACTTCCGGTAACTAGTAACTATACTTTCACCAGAGAAGGTAGAAGGAGGAGGAGGAGACTTTGTTGACGAAGGAACATCAACATGACGCCCATGACATAAAGTGCTTAACTGAGAAGCGTTAAGAGCATTTGGGACATTTGCAATGGTACCCAACCAAACTGGTAGTCCCACATTCAACCCATGAATGTACACAGTGGCCATCAAAGGGACACCAACATTTCTGAAAAAAGGAAAAGCACAATAATCCCCTTTTGAAGGGGTTCCTTGGTTTGTATCGTCAGAAACTTTAGCCATGGAGATCTTATGCACAGGTTCTCCCCTTGCGGGATCGTTCAAGTCCTTAAAAGTATCACACACTGACTTTGGCGAACCAATGTTATAAAAAACAACGCCTATAAAGAGGTAACTCCACGTTTCTAAGCGGAAGACCGAAAAGTCCTCACGACCGAAAGAGTGGGAGGTCTACCACCTTAGGTCAGAGACCCAAAGAAATGATTGACTAACTCACTATGGAAAACTAGGGAGCACTGAGCACACACTAAAATTTCCTAAAGTCAAATCAAGCAGTCGACTATCTAGTAGGAAGGACAATTACGCCAATCAACACTAGAGTAGCTAACCGGTGTAAGTGCAACTCGAACACGGAAACACCCTCCGTGTGTACTCTACGAAGAGCGATCCGACGTCTGCCCTAGGTACCACGATATACCTTTGCAGTCACCCGTGTAAGTCCCTAGAATATGGGAAACTAAGTTGCTAGCTCGTAGTCAGTCACCAGACGGGTACAATCGACAGTCAGGGGGATCACAATGAGCAGGATAACAAGTATGAAGCCTATCAAGGGTATCGAAAGCAAATGGTCCAGAAGAAAACCGAGGATCTCGAATGGATTTGAGGTCCATGAAGCTCCATAGGAAAATTTAGTCCGTATTACTCTCGAGACATACCCTCAATATGCGTTTCCCACTATGTTTAGTCGAGCTTTGGAGGGGTTATCTCTGCTGCCTTTCCTCACGTGACCTTGTGTTTATCCCCTGTGTTAGAGGGGTTTCCCAGATAAATTTTACGACACTAGACTTAAATACTCCCTAACTCAGACTTCAATGTTTGATTTAACAACCTTGAAGAGTTTCCTCTCCAACCTAATTCAAGGCCCTAAAACCCTAAACTAGTTTGTGAACCCTACAAACATAAAAGTCTAGTGTATTTTAGATTAAACGTTCTTTTTAGAGGCTTGATTTATGCAAAAGGGTGAGGTAGTGCAACTGATGTTGTTTCAGACTCTTACAAAAAAATGAAAGTTACAAGAACACTGGCAAATAAGGTTTTTCTTTCTTATTTTTATTTTGAAATGCTTTCAAGATGAGAGGAAAACACAACACTATGCTAATTTCTTTTTCTTTTTCAAATAACAATGCAAAGTAAATGCAAAGAAAGAAGGAGACCTAACAAACTAAGTTTTTTTTTTTTTTTTTAATATATATATATATATATTTTCTTCCAATCAAAGCAGAACTAACAAAATATGCTAAAAGAAACTGATGAATAAGCTAAAATTGCAACTCATTTTTCTTAAAATGCAACTCTTTTTTCTTAAAATTCAAGCTAAAAATGCTAGGAAACACAAGAAGATTAAGGAACAAGTAAACTTGAATCTATACCCAAGCTATGGCCATAAATAGAGACTCTGGACTGATCCAAAAAAGTCCTGAGAAGTGTAAACTTCAATCAGGAAAGAGGCAAACTCCCCCCTTTTCAAAAAACTTTCATGAAACAGAGACGCATACTGTTGCATCAACAGTCTGCGTATGTACGCGGGCTGTTTACCGTGCAGAGCGCGTATGTATGCAGGATGACCTAAGATAGGGCACGTACACCTATGTGTCTTTTAAAAAATGAAAAAGGCCAGGAAGTCTTACAGGGTAGGGGCAACTGGTATGCACCCTGGAGGTGACTAGAATCCCTTGACATAATCAACAAACTTGAAAGAAACTTGAAAGGAAAACTAACCAATCAAACAACCCCAAATCCCCTAAAAAACCATAAAGGCATTCCCCATTATGGTCGCTAGTTCTGCTAGAGGGAAAACCCCCCTTTAACTACACTAGGGTTCAATATGTAGACAAAGCGAAAAACCATCTAAAAGATAATCAATTCTCTATACTACCCCAAACATACCAAAACTAATGTAAAGAAAGCAAATGGAGAAGAGATTGGGTAACTATACCTTTGATCCCACGTTTGGTGATAATCTCCTCAAGCTTTGAAGTTCCACTGACTGCACGTCTCCTCCCAAGGCTGACCTACATCTAAAGATAGGCAAACAAAGAATTACAAACATGTTATTCTATCCATAAGTTAGGGTTAGATATACAATGTCAAGTATAAATCAATAAAAATACTCAAAACACCATCATTTGGGACAATAAAATGTGATTATTTTATTCATTATAAAAAATATTATACCTTACAATCTGAGTCGGCTACCGTTCCGCGAACCTGGTCCAGGCTCCTCTTTACCATGCTCCAATTGCACCTTGAATGAAATTCTTCTCTCAACCTTCTGATCACCTCTATGTAATGGAATGGGTTCAATGGAGGAAGAAGGGGTTGATGAGGGAATGCCGAGGCAATATCTCACAAAAGGCAGCAATATCTTGGGCAAGGAGGGGAAGTGAAATTGGGCAGAGTTTCATTGTTCTTATGGTTAGATTTGAAATGAAACCTCAACACCTCCTTTATATGAAAAAAGGATGGTTATTCGGTTGGGTGACGGGCTATAGCAAGTGGATTAGTTGGGAAACTTCCAATAGTCCGTAAATTTCAACGAATTCCTTGCAGCTTTTTATTTTTTTCAACTTTTGCAAGCATACGTGGGCTGTAATGGTGCAACAGGCGTATGTACACGAGCTGTAGTGGTGCGTCAAGCATATGTACGTGGGATGTAATGGTGTAGGGCGCGTACATATTCCAAAAAATGGTTTTTTAAGAAGAGCTTCTCAGCAGTGCTTTGGCAAAATATGCAAGTAAGAGGGCCAAGGCCATGTATGCATGAATAGGGCATTTTAGGGCTATAACAACTAGAAATACTCCTACACTTGAGAAAATGATTCCTTTTTCAAGTAGGGTAGGATAGTAGATCAATAAATTTCAATAAATGTTGCATACAGTTATTAGTCCAACTGAAAGTACAGTGCAACAACATTTTCATGTTTTTTCTGAACAAGGGAGAAATGACAATAGTTGACAAGGTGTTTTGTTGAAACGAAGGAGATCTATCTTCCCATACCTGACCTATATTCGTATAGAATATTTTTATTGAGATTGGATTTGTTGTAGGTTGATTTGATGGTTTTATACAAGTTAAAGTTTGCAGACAATTTTCAGCCAACAAACATCCCAAAGGCAACAACAGTCTTTGCCAAAAACAACTCAGATGTATTCTTTAGTTCTAGTCATGCAACTAAGATTCCATTTCACTCAGATTCTAGTTCATGTATGTAATTATCATCTTCAAAGAACTAAGGTAACCTGAGGTAAATAATTTTTCGATCCTCTAATTTATTTAAGATGAAGAAAAATTATCATAAAAACAACATTTTAAGCTTGTTATTGTAATCCTATCTTATATTATTTCCTACCCTCGACATCATAAGCCCATCAAAACCCACTACTACTTCCATATAATATAATCGTTAACCATTAAACCATGATTTTTCCAACACTCATTTTGAATCTCTGTCAAGGATTAAAAATGAGTTCCATGAGTCTTCATTTTCAGATTCATTCCCTTTCAAAGCCATAGTTGTTCCATATCCCTCATTTTAACTTATCTGAGTGATAATTGTGAAGAGTTGATTTAGTCAATCCACATATTTTCTTGAGAACTTTTTCATATTATGTTGAATAAGGAGGGTTAGAGTAGCACATGTTTCTATACCAATAAAAGAGCAGGAAGTTATAGATATGAAGATCTTGTACCTACACATAGTCATTTTGTTTCATTACAACAATAAAGTGAATTGCACAATGTCCTAAAACAAAATGTGGTTCAATATAGCCATTCATATATGTCTTATGTTTCTTCTTCTAGTACCTTCATAAGATACTCCCCACCATGCCCCCATGTCATTTACAACCTATAATCAAGGGATCCAAGGGTCCTATGGCTAAGCTTGTTGATTACTTGGGTACTTCAATTACAAATCATGTTCCTGAGTCATTTGGTACATTGTATGGCTGCAACTTCGTGTAAACTTGATGAACCTACTTTTCCTCCTATAGGTTTATCAAACTCTCCAACCTCGTTTTTGTCTTCATCAAGTATATTTTCCTTTCAATATCAACCCGATTCATAGAGTCCTCGTTGTAGCAATAATGAGGCATCATGCAAATTACGATTGCTGATCCTTTCCAAGTTAAGGGTGGAAGAGAAAGCATCAGATCATATAATTAAATGATAGAGGTACCATGTATTTGTGTGGGTAATGATATGTTAAGTTATGTTGCTCATTTCAAGTCCCTTGTTCAAATATTGGAAAAGGTTGAAACTAAAAGGCTCAAACATGAAGAGAAGCTTGTTTTTTTTTGGGATCAATATTTGGCATACAAAATACCTCAAAAGTAAATGAAAATAATAAAACTACTACCAAAGGATGCATTTAAAGTGGGAGGTCAATTTATAAATGCACACATCATAAAGAACACAATATTGGGATACTGATTGTATTTTCCAACACAGTGGTTCCAGTCATTGTCGTTATCTGATTATATCTGGTATGAAATCAAAAGGAGGGGGAGAGCTGGTACAAGCGTATGCCCTTGAGTAGCCATAACTTCTTGTATGTTTTGCTCTTTTCTCCAGGATTTCCTCTGATCACATCCATAAAAAAAACAAATAATTTGAAGAGCATGTTGTTATGGGACTTATCGGTAAATGCAGAAATAAACAAAACTCCCTAGATCCACTTAGAGCTAGAATAAAATAGAACAGGAAATGACGCTTTCCCTAAGCTCTAACCATTGAGTTTACTATCAAACGAAATATAGGCGACATACCATTTAAATATCGCTTCATCTTGTCGTCGTTGTCCTAGCTTCACTCTAGTGCTCTTGTGATATCAGACCTGCAAGAAAACACAAGCCAACCAAAGTGAAAGCAATATAGCATACTCAAAGAGAACCTATGTATGTGATCAAGGAATCATACAATAAAACGAGATGAGTTTTATGGAAAAGAAACATATCACTGTATTATATAATAATGAAAGTGGAGATTACAACCAAAGCCTTGATGTTGCAAGGTCCCCTTCCGATGACCCTTTGCTCCAACACACACACTTGCTCCAAACTTGAATGAATAAGATCCACAATGACTTGTTGAACTAAGAAGAAGCCCTCAAGTATGAATTGAAGTAGAATTCCTCATCCAATTCTTAGCCTATTCAATAATAATCTTGCTTGAATCAACCCTAGCCTTTTCCATGAGAAATCCATCTTTATATAGGGGAAAGAGAGATGGTTAAAGAGATTAGGATGATCCCACCAAATCAGAGAAGCGAGTAGGATCCCAACCATACAGATGCCAACTCATATTCTAGAAGATTCTCTTCTAGAATTTTTCGTGAAGGTCGACCTTTTCTTATCCTTTTGGCATTGTCGCACCCCAACTAGAGGAAAACCTACAGAGACATCGCAAACCAGCTTTACGACAGCCTGCAATGACTAGGCATCATTGCACCCTGCTTATGATGTGGCCTGCAACGACCTTCCTTAATAAGGTTTTTTGGAAGAGAAAGCCAACCACCTTTCTCATGATGATAGGCTCTTTTGGGAACATGAACACATGTTTGTCAATGGATCATTAAGATGACCAAAATAATGTGTAACACATGCACTACATGGAATCATGTTGTTTTCAAGGATAACAAAATTTGTCCTTTTAGAAACTATTTGTCCCTTAAAATAGGATGGTTAAGCTCAACATTGACATGATTGTTTTTGGTATTGTTACCCCACCCAAAAATAGGGGTAATTAAGGAGATGATGTCTAGAGGCCCACAAGTTGAAGACATGGAATGCCAAGAGCCAATTAAGAAGACAAAGTGTTGATATTG
>SNQJ01S0016427.1:106831-119787 GCA_010110895.2 Picea sitchensis | reverse complement strand
GTTGGCACAGGGTCAAACCTAGGGTTCAACACTTAACAATACACCAAAAAAACCCCGATTACCGACCCTTTTGGCAACACCTACGAAGCAAGCAAAGTCTCACCCGAGGTAGAAGCAGGGGGGGTTACAGGATGCAGGTGTCTGTAACCAAGCTGGGACACAGATTTGTGATAATAAAACTACCTAGAATATTCTATTAATGCTTAGAAGGTGACATGCATTAGTTTCTTAACCCTATTAACTCCGCAGAACATAAAGATAGATCGACACAGTAACAATAAATGATAATATACCCTGAGTACTTAGCACTTAGCATTATAAGTTAGATCTAGCATTCATTTACCCTTAACACAAGTACAACACTTAAGCAACAAAAGACCTATCTATCATACATCATCATCAAAGCACTAAGCAAATTCATAACAAAAATAACACAACACAAAGCAAACCATGAGACACCAGATATACATGGTTCACCCCAGTGTGGGGCTACGTCCACCAACCGCTTTGCCTCTTTATTATTCGCCAAAATCTTACATTCATTCACTCATGTGCACTAAGCCACAGAGTTGAGCTTCATATAAGACTGGAGATCTACATACTAAGCACTAGATCCTCCTTCCAAAACTAGGTCAAGGCACAAATCCAACTCTCTATCGAGCACAAAGCCTTAACCCACATACATTCCTTTGCACAAAGAAACCCCCCGTTCACACAGAACTACATTCAATTCTCTCTTCTTCTACAATACATTCTTCTTTATTTATATTTTACAAACCCTTACAATAAGGCCTAAACATAGGAAAACCCCATGGGTCAAATTAACCCTCAAAATCAGTGAGATCCACGATCTCAGCTTCGCCTCAACGCTCCTTCTTCAACTAACGTATCGAAGTGAAAAAGTCGGTCAAAGCTGACCAAGGTTTCCCCAAAACTTGGTTGAGGGCCAACAACCCCCCAACACTCACCTGTGACTCATCCCAAGTCACTCAGGTCTGGACAATGATGCTTCGAAAGCCTCGATCTTAACTCGAGCTGCCTCAACTTGCTGCTTCGCCTGAGCCCCCTGCTCAACGAGCTCCTGGATTGTCTATTTTGTATCTGGCCCTTCCAGACGTTCCTCTACTGCTGCAACCACTTGATCCAATTATGAGCCCTGTCCATCAATTTCTTCGAACACCTTGCAAGATTCATATTGCATAGGTTGTAGCTTCAACGTTACTTCCATTACCTTACCTTGGAGGGCAGTGATCTACTGCTGTACTATGTGATGCTCCTGGGACCTCTTTATTCTTTCCACTACGGTGAGAAACTTCATCTGCGTCTGCAACGAAAATGCTTGCTGTTGCGCCTCCTGTAACTGTGCTTCTATCTTCCTTAGCTCTGGATCCTCGACGAGGCGTTCATATGTCTAGGTGCTTCTATCACTTAACTACTTACATTCTAAGGCGAGGGCTCTTATTCTTACTACTGTGTTCTTGGTGGACTCCTCCCTCTTGTCACGTACCTCCTGCGAGGTTCTCGGTACTATTTAGGCATCCAATTATGTTATACTAGCCTGAAGCTGCCAGAGGGTCTCAATGAGCTTCACTACTTGAGCTTCGATCGACTCTTGCTCCTCCTGTGCCAAGCCTAGCACAAAGTGACATGCTTTACTTACCGCTTCTGTTGAAACCAAGTTTTAAACTTTTTACCTCTAAAACTAAAACTTTTCTCTTTCAAGATTCGGCTTTTCATAAGGTATAATCCTCGCTATCAGTCCAAAAAGACCGGTACCGAAGTCTCGAAATGATTTCATTTCTTTGTTATAATAAAAGACATAAAGCTCAAGTGTTATTAAAGTCTAGACGCACGTTTTGTAAAGTACTTTTAATCACGATAAATTAAAACCCTAAAGGAGTTAACTAACCATCTTTTAACCTTTTGGGATTCAGGTTTACTCAGAACAATATGTTTTCAATACATTTTGAATCGCGAAATCCCGATTCCCGATTTCCCGAAAGAAGTGGAAGTCAGTCTTAATCCTGATTAATTAAAACTAATCCCATCGCGATTTCGGGATTCGGGGTTTAGTGGTGACATACCTCATGTAAGCACGATCCCCGAAACCCCGAAATGCGAAGTCCCGACTCAATACCAATATTTAAAGAGAACTAACTTCGTTTTAAAAATACATTTAATGGTAATTAAACTTCTTAGGTACTTTCTTTTTTCGGTATCTGTCAAACAAGATCTTTTGAATTTTGATTTTAGAATTGCCAAAATACGACCACATTAATAACGGATAGATGGTGATTTCTGTGACACAAATGCGTATCTCAGAAATATTCTCTGCATTATAGGTATTAAATTCTTGGCAGCTGTGTCAGTGCTTTCACCATAAAATGAGTTAAAAGAAAATTAAAGGTCTGTGTTTTGAAACTTATTCTTGCTCTTTCTATCAAGAGTAATTCACATCCAGCCGATCTTACACACCTCTCTTCCATGACAGGTTCTCGTTTCAATACGAAAGACATGGCACCAAAGAAGGGATCTAAGAAAAGTGAAGATATAGTTGAGTTTTCCATCCCAGAGGGAGATGTCATATCCGACACCACGCCACATGCTATCGACTCGATCAAATCATGGAGACAAATCTATGAAAATATGGATTACGAGATACAAAATTCCCTTAATGATTCCGAGAATCACCTTCGAGACATAGCAGAATTAGAACTTCACAAGATTGCAACACGCCCACGACTCATGGCGTACAATGACATGATCAGTTGGGCTTTAGATAAGGTTAATATTCCAACAAGAACCATTTTAAATGACCAAGGGGTTATCATTGGCTCATTCAGACTTGAACATATCCAGGTTATGTACAAACTCTCACCCAATCCTAAATTCATTTACAATGCCGAATTTCTAGCTGAATTTCAGAGAAAGGAATGCACTGAGGTAGACCAAACTTACCCTGATTTAATCAAAGGCTGGTGGAGATGTCCATCAAAATTTAGGGCAGATACCCACGGAATTTACGCCACAACTTCTGTGAACGAGTACATGGTTTATGTAGCCATGATGTTGTGCAGACTCTTCGGCAAAAAGAACCCCAGTCATTTCCAAGCAGAATGGGTGCCCTTTTTAGAGGAAGCATCAGAGGGATTTAGTTTCAACTGGGACAAGATTTTATCCGATAACATAGCCAAAGAGGTTTCAGATTACAAAGCTACAAGATCTCGAGGTCAACCAATGATCTTTTACATGTCGACATATATCATGGACGCAATTTGTTTTATGACTCCATTTCCCCTGATGAAATGGAGTTGGAACATAACCTGCCTCAAACCCATTCACGAGTACCACTCTGAGCTGTTGGAAGAAAACACAAAAAAATCGTTTTACGAAATTTGTCATTTCGTGGTAATACCAATGCATAAAATGTTTTTTGGCTGTGACCCTCCTCGCATCTCTGAAACAGTTTCAAAAAATCTCAAGCCAATATCAAACTGGTTCATTGAAGAAACTTTCTCCTACATCAGGGTTTATGGGTGCTCAATTCCCCCTCATGCGCTTCCAAAGTTCCTCCTGGATAGACTGGTGTGTAGGGAAGTGGCACGCCAAATAGTGAAAGGCGGTATCGGAATAGAGCTAAAGGCAGCTCAAAAGAAGTCTTGGCCAATCTTGCCTGTGCACATCGAGAAATTTTCATTACAAAATTTAGGCCATTCCAAGGTGGTAGCGGAAGCGCTTGAAGAAGTAAAATTGTTAAATATTGAGTACAAAAGGCATGACCCTTATCAACTAGTGAACAAACACTTAATACACTGCAATATGAAAGCTTATGAACATGAGGAGTCCCCTTGGGATGATATATTCAAGGGGACTAAAACTTATAAAGAGGTGTTGGAACAAGTACAGACACTGTCGTCTGACCTGTAAACTAGCTTTCAGACCTTTCAGAAACATAAACAGAGTGGTCTACCCCAAGTATTGCAAGGAGAAGAAATCATCCTCTCCTAGGAGTAAGAAAGTGTCCCCCCAGGCTTCGAATAGGAAGCATAGAAGAAGGGTAATCCCGAAAAAATCCCACAGGATACCGAAAGGCCCTCTCTAATCAAAGAGACCTTGCAGACAAAAAAGGCAGAGACCGAAGTAGAGAAAAGGTGCGGGAGACCACCCAAGTCCAATAAGCTTAACCCCCCTTCGTCACCTGGTATTGATGTCAATACGCCTAAGGCAATAGGAGGGAAATGATCTACAGAGCTAGGAAGTCCTATAGCTTCCTTAACCCCCTTACAGTCCGCTTTTGGATTCCCACAGATAGGAGCTCTATATGTTGACGACCTCACCTCTTTCCCCATAGATGAGATTCCTCCTTCTGATTATTTTTTCAGCAGAAAAAGGAAATCCGTTCTGAAACAAGAATGCATTAGAAGGAGGGGAATATGGTTAAAAAACATAAAGTCCCGATAGATGGAAAAAATTTAGAGGAGGAGGATTTCGCTACAGAGATAACAGGTTCCATGGGAGCCATGACAACATCAAATTTTTTTACTGTGGGAAACATGAGAACAAGGATAAAAAAGAGTGATAACATGATAGCTCAATTACAAGATCAGTTAAAGAATGATGAGGAGAAAATCAGAGAAGAGGTGAGTAAAAGCTTGGAGCAAACCAGGGCTGCCGAAAGGCTAGAAATTCAATCACTCAAAACAAGCCTGGACAAAATGAACCAGAAGATACAAGCCAGTCAGGTACAGGTTGCTCAGCAAAAGGAGCATGCAGAACAGTTATAGGCTAGGTTAATTTCAATGGAAGGTCAAGTCATTTCCAAGATAGTTATTATTCAGAGTTACTTCCAAGAAGTAGATAATGCCTTCGATAATATTATCTTGAAGGAAAAAGAAGCCAAAGCAACAAGGGTTACTCTTCAAAAGGCAATCATATATTCGACAAATGAAGAGACATCCAAAGCTACGAAAATGTCAGCCGCAGAGCAGATATGAGGTGACATCATGCTCAAGCTATGGGAAACCAACATAACTGAAAATAAAAGAATAGTCAAGGAAATCAGAGATGATTGCGAAGAAGTTTTTGATCTTTTAGACAAAGGATTGTTGAACATTGGAAAAGGCAATTGTATAGGACTCCTGGGACAGATAAATATCATAAGACATCAATTAAATTTTAGAGAAAATTTGAGTGAAATTCAAACAAAAATTTCACGGCTAAGAGAAATGGATGTCACCCTAATAGACAGGTTGTTAGTTGAGCCCAACTTTAAATTGCAGTCAATAAAGTTTGCAGATAAAGGAGTTGAAGACCGTCTTTCCAAGATACAGAGAAATATTTATCTACTTGAAGCAAAAGACCTTCCATAACCCCCCAGAAATTTTACACAGTTCCTGGAGAGATGCATTGAATGTATTGGATCAAAAGAAGGAGAGCCATCAACAAAGTAAAAGTATCATTTGGAAGATCTTTACTTCCAAGAAAATAGAGAAATGGAGAAGATCATGCAAACGGTTTTTGATCTATTTTTAACAAATAGTTAGTCACAAGGAATTAGGAAATCACCAACCGTCTTAAGATTGGTAATTTGTATAAATAGAATTTTTCAAGACTAAGAGAGGGCTTTTTTCTAGAGGGAATTGTAAAGAGAAAATTTCATTTTGCCAGAATTAATACAATATAGATTGAAGATTCCAGATCTTCTCAAGCCCGAGTTATGTGTTTCTCTGTCATTTCATCTTTTATTTCATACTTTCGTTAAATGCTTTCATGACGTAACTTCTATTGTGGTGATTAAACATTCATATTATCTAACCGTTTGCAGTTTTTCCTCTGTATCAGTTGTCAGCGGATATAAGACCTATGAACGTTTTAGAACTCTTAAATTATATACTTCTTCGAAGTTTTCGTCCTTCTTTCTTCTATAAGTATAAAATGAGATTCCTCTTAAATTGATGCCTCATTTTTTTTTATACAACTACATGTTTCCTTTTCTTTCTTCATTCCATGCATTGTCTCTTTTAAATTTGACTCAGATACTAGAAAAGGCCTTCATTTCTGTTCTCCTATTGATCCATAATTTGGAAGTTTTGTTCTTATTAATTCAAACCAGAAATCTGGGACCCTTGAAATTTTTTTTTTGACTTAAAAAAAAAAGGAAACCCTTTGCTTCCATGACTGTTCTAGTTACCAGACAGCCTAACATAGAACTCGGTCTATCATATCAGATGAGCATTGCGTTAAACCTATTCAATACCATCTTACAAACTACAAATACACGGGTAGAACTTGAACGTTCATGGGTTGCAATTGAAAGGGATATTAGCATCCAAGAACAATGGGAAGCTAGATAGAGACAGTTAAGGAACCAACTGTGATCTCGCTTTCCATTAAACTAGTCTTTTTACCCATTAATTATCTCTACCTTTTCGGATGCCTTGACGGTATACTTTAGAGCCTTAAAGTATAAACTCAGGAACAACAACTTCTTTGACCATGGCCCGCTCTGTGAACAACTGCTCTTTTTGCCTTTGTAGCTGGGTTGTGCCTGTTTCCTCATGAAGCTTCACCTGAAGCTCTGCTTTCTCGTTTCCATGGGAAACTATACTGTCCTGCGCTACTCGTAACTGTGCTAAGACTTCGTTTTTCTCCTGTTTCAAGGGTTTTGTAGCCTTCTCCTTCTCTTCCTAGACTCTTTGGAACTGAGCTTCTATTGCATCAACAAGTCTTCTCAATTGGGCTGGTTCATCCCCCAATTCCGCAGTCTGTGACGAGGAAGGTGCAGACGGCGCAGTAGGTACTGCGCGGACCAAGCAAAAAACTTGTTGTACTTTCTTCAATTCTCTCTCAATTCTTCCATATAACTCTTCCTGCTTCTCTCCATATCTCTGCAGTATGTCTTCAGAGGAATCCTCCATATCTCCATGGACCAGACTAACGTTATCATCTGTGAGGGTGGCTTCCAACTGGGGCTTATTAGCGCGTGTCTTCTTCCTTGCTGAGGGTTTCTTTGGAGAAACCTTCCTCTTCTGTGGTGTCACTGTCCCAAAAGGGGGATCCTCAGGTGGAGGGGTGGTAGCTTCGCCTCCTCCTTTCTCTTCTTCTCCTTCTTCTCCTCCTCCCTATTCTTCTGCTTCATCTTCTCCTCCTCCCGGTGAGCCAGACTCGTTATCTTCAGAAGCGTTGTCCTCTTCATCATTCTCTATATCCTAGAATTCCTCCTGCTTTTTCTTCTTCTTCGTTCCACTGGATTGTTCGACATGCTCAACTCATGTCACTATGGGGCTTCCTATGGTGTCGGTGTCAGATAATTCTGCATCGGCAACAGGTACAAGAAATTCCTCTGGCGAATCCTTTATAATCTGCTCCATGTCTTCATCTGTCAGCTTGTAGTATGACTACAACTCTTCCTGGTGCTCATCTTTATGTGCGGTGATGTAGATGAAATGAGGATCAACACAAAAATTCGCTATAGGTCGGTACTGATGCAGGGTGCGCGATGTCACACGTGGGAATGATTCGATGGTGACCTTTAACTGCTGATAGTATGCATGGAACACTACATTGGACTGCCACTATTTAGTCATGTCGTTGGTAGACCACAGAGTTGAAAATCGAGCGACCAACGGATTCGAAGGTTCAATCTCTGGGAAAGTGGCTCCTTCAGGCATTTTCCAAGCGACAAATGCAATCAAAATGATCAGCCAACTGTAATGGAATTCATATCCCAAGTCTCGAGCTTCACGACAATCCTTCTCTAGCTCATTTATGAGGTAGTTTTCCCATTTCATCTGCATGCCTTCCACACACTTTCCTGCAAGGTCCACCACGAACTCGATGACCTGTGTGGGGCGGTTCTTCCTTACTAGCTTTTCATCTAGGAGTTGGCAAGTGAGGCACACTGCGCCATCCTATATAGAGGCTACCTTGTAACATCACTTTTCCTTTTCTACTTCTCCGTAAGCTTCTTTGATGTGCTACGCCATGGAACGGTCCGAGGCCTTCCCTAGATAAAACTGCTGAGGGTCAGGACCCTTCACACTTAAGCCTTTGATCCAGTGGATCAATGCTGGATCCACAGTAATCCTTCTGCTGAGCCACAAATATCCACCAGATAACATGACGGGAGGAGTTTAACACAAGCGATAACCTCCTAGTGGCGACCAAAATGCAGGATCTTCATCACATTCAACACAGTGAACTGCGCCAACCCCTTAATCCATGGCTATGAGACGAGGTGAGGTTTCTTTCCAGTTGTCTTCGTGAGATAGCGGTGAGGAGACAACATGGTGTAGTTCTTCCGATATCCTAAATTGAAGTCATTGTTCTTCAATAGCAGGATCTGTCCTAACTGATTCCTGACTATGCGGATTCCTTTCAAAATGTACGCAGTAAAAACAAAGTATTCAAAGTCTCGAGGGATACGATCGCGGTTAACAACGCCAACAAAAGGTGGAATATATTAAGGTAGGATCGATGGGATCTGCTTCGTGTTAGCCAGATCACCGCTGTGTTTACTTCGTTGTTCAGTTACGGGGTTCACGCGGCTAGAACGACGTCCAGTTGAAGAGGAAGCCTGCAGTCCCCTAGTCGAGGACACCTGGATACCTTCAGATATTGATCTGTTGACCATTAGCTTCTTAAGAATTTTCTCAACAGACTTCTCTAATTCACTAGGTTCGCCCGACATTCTAGATTTTAACAGACAGGGGGGGTAGACAAACGAACATGCGGGGTTGTTTCAAGATTAATCCGTAAGTGCGGACACAAACCGATCTCCCTAGATCCACTCGGATCTAGAACAAAGCAGGACATAATAATACTCTTTCCCTAGATTTAGACTAATGAATGGACAAGGAGGGAAGAATCATGAACATACCTTGTTATCGCTTCCTTGGGTCTCTGTTGTCCAGATTCACTCCAACGCTCTTATACCGTCAAGATCACAACAATACAAACCAATCGAAGTGAAGACAATTCAATACATTCAATAGCTAATCTATACATATGATCAAGGGGTTATGTAATAAAGTGAAATCAACTTTATGGGAAAGGGACATATTACTGTATTAAATTGATAGAAAGTAAGACTTACAACCTGAGCCTTGATGTTGTAGATCTCCTTTCGATGGCTCCTAGCTCTGACACACACACTTGCTCATGCATGAAGAAGATCAACCACTTTTGATAACCTTGCTGGTGTTCCTAGCTGCTGTAGCATCAATCCTTCATACAATCTTGCACTAATTCTCCAATAAATCTCTTGCTAATTTGCTTGCTTGTTAACCATTTCCATGAGAATCCCATCAATTTATAAAAGAGAATGGATTAGTTACTTGGATAGGAAAGATCCCAAGATATCAAGAAAGACAGTACTTAGATAATCATTCTAATGCCAACTCACCCTTCGAGAAGATTCCCTTCTAGAAGGTTCGAGAATTTATCTTTTTCCTCTCTTTAGAAGATGTTCGCACCCTGATAGTTAGGTACAGTGCGAACCTCTCACACCCCAGCTTAATGCAGCCTGCGAGAATCATGCATTCTCGCAGGCAAGTATATAGGTAGCCTGCGAACCTCCCTTAAAAATATGATTTATGGAAAGAGACAAATGTAACTTTTCTCAGGAAAGTGTTCTAGTGAAGAGCTTGAGTTCTCCATCATCACTACATCAGTATGACAACCAAAATTGTGGATAACAGAATGCCCCCCAAAGTCTGAGATTGGAACTAGTGACGGTCGATAGACTTTGTAAGCTGCATGTGTGTGTCAAGAACCAGGAGCACATCTAATCAGAAACCTGCGAACAATCAAGCATCAGCAGAATATCATTTAGACCAATTCTGAGGTAGGCGTTCCCATACTCATATCATAGAGTGATGACATCATAAACATGGGTCATGGCCACCAATCATACACTGTGGATCCATGCCGTCAAAATATAGCATAGCCACTTGAATACACTGTGGATCTATGCGAGAATTTTCAAATCAAAACGACATAGCCACGAAACAGACACAGTGGATCTATGTGTCGCAAATGATACATACTCCATCGCAACCTGGACCACAAAGGTAAAATCCAGGGTCTTCAATCTCGTCGCCCAAAGTACGAATCTAACCATGTGATTATATGTGCTGAAGTCGAACATGGTAGAAAACACTTGATTACCGGTCATTGATGTAACCGTTAACAAGTGCGAGGGAAATCACCATTGATGTCAATGACTCCCAAGGTACCATATTACAATCCATTGAGTGTGAATAAATGAGTTGATGTCGAACATCCGATGGAATCTTTCGATCAGGGGTCAATGATGTAAACCCACTGTTGAAAGCGAGGAAACTTGCCATTGAGGCATGCAAGCTCCAAGGTACCAAATAATTTCTAAGTCTTGATCCCGGATAATGAGATGAAGTCGACGGAACAAGACTCGTCACAGGAGGGCCTTGATGTATCCCCCATCAATGAAACGAAATGAGTAACAGAGTTTGAGTAAAATAGAGCATGTTGCAATTGGACTGGACACAGGGAAGGCCGACACAAAGAGAATGGACAACTGCAGATGGCCGACTCAATATAGGTTTCAGATAGACTTCTCTTAAACATATGAACGACACGACCAATGATTTGGCAGCATTGACTCAAAAATTGACACATGGGATGACCTTGTAATCAATCGAAAGAGAGACAAATGGATTTCCCAAACCGACTTCAAATGATGAATAGGGGGTGTCATGTTCAAGAGCGACTCTTACTGCCAATTAATACGAAGATGAAACATATCCCTTTCCCAAATTTTCCCCCACCATTTCTAGCAAGTACCTCTTTATTTTTACGCAAGCTTGAAGAGAATCACATATGCTTGTTGATATAAGCTCATCCTTCGGATGAGTCCCTCGGAGTATTTTTAACGAACCCTAAGAAGGAGTGGTTCGGTCCCATCACAGGTCCGTCAATGTTTGTTTAACGAGTCCAGAGATAGTAAACTCGAAGGTTTTTCAAGATTATAGAGTTTGGAAAAACACTTAAAAGAGAACTCTCTCAGTTCCTTTTTCGTAATGTAGTCTGGACGAGACCGAAAAAGAGATAAATTATCGCTCACCAGACGCGTATTTCAAATACTTTAGCGAGCGTGAAAATAGCAATATCGCTCGGTGATCTTTTCATGTTTAGAGAGTCTGAAAAGAGCTTAAAGAGAATTCCAGGGGGGTTCCTTTTTCGTATAACCACAGCGAGCCCGAAAAAGTGATAAAACAACGCTCAATCGCGTTCTTATGTTTTTACGAGTGCAAGAACGGATAAAAAGACACTCGAGGTTTTTATGTAAAAACCCTAAAAAACAATCAAAATCACTCCATAACTGAGAAAAATGTGTCCATATCCTTTTTGTAATCATCAATGTTCACACCTGTAGGTCATAACACTCATTTTCACATTAGTCATTAGGATTAAATAAATGAATAAACATAAAAACCCAAATTTGATATAGTAAAAAGTAATTAAAATGGGTGAATAACCAATTTTACCATATCACTTTATGTTTTTACCATTGAGTTCCAAAAACCCTCATTTTACCCTCTACATTCGGTGTCGATTTTCGGGAGCTACGGGAGACCATTCGACGTGCCGTCAGCAACAACTTGGTAAGTTCTTCATTCCTGATCTTTTCATGGTTTAAAATATTCATTTCATTGGTTAAAAGATTAGTTTTAAGTTAGTTTTTTTTTTGAACCCTATGCGCGTGGAGGCATTCTCGCAGGTGGCCCATACGGGGCCTGCGAGAATGACTTGTTCTCGCAGGTGGGCCTTAAGCCACCTGCGAGAAGTTCGCACTGTGCATAGTATGGCACCTGCGAACACTGCAGAACCCAAAAAGTTTTGAAACATTTAGCCAATAGAAAAGATTTATTTCATGAACGAGATCATTAATTATGTTTGTATGTTTCTTATGCAGGTAAAGAGCCACAAACATGGTGCTTGAGTGGCGGGAACGAGAACACGAGGAGGATAATGCAAACGCTGAAAATCACCCTCCCACCATTGCCGCGTTAAGAGATTGCGGTCTCTTAAAATACTTTCGTATCCCGGGCATGAGAGCCCAAGTCCGATTGTTGGAGTATCTAGTCCGAATGTGGGATCCGGACCAGCAAGTTTTCATCGTGGGAGCTCATACTTTAACCATTGACATCGAGGACATCTATTTCTTGACCGGATTATCCCAGCGTGGGTCCTATGTCAGTTTGATTGGCAGCAGAGCAGGCGGATTGAAAATGAGCGAATATTGCAACCAATATTGCGTACCTGAGGCCGAAAGAAAGAAAGGGAAAGTGGCAATCTGGGGAGTAACTGACTTGACTCTCCGCACTATTCTCTTTATAATTGCTCGGATGGCTGGGAGTGCCACTCCCCATATGGCTTTGCAGAGATATTGCCAGTATTCCATCGAGTGTACTGAGCCCCGGGTATTTAACTGGGCTGATGCAATATTGCGCAATATCAAAAAACAACTGACCAAGTGCAGGCGGGGAAATCTGAAACAATTTGGATATGGATCGTTGTTAGTGTCTTTCTTCTTAGAGAGAGTCCCCATGTTCAGATTACAGGCTGAGTGGGCCTTTCCGGGTCCTAGGGAACCAAGGATGGTGCGATGGTGTCGGCTTATGGCCCGGCACGTGGCAGGTCCCATCGTCAGATATGACGATATTTTCTTTGACTGGTTGCAAAACCAGATGCTGATGGTGGACGACTATGCCTATGCTGGGTTGGATTTCCGAGGGGATCCAGATCTAGCACTACCTGAGGACGCACAGTGGTGAGACCTCGGTAAGAAGTACACAAATTTTCTCTTTTAAAATGTTTTTGAATTTTTATCATATTAAATGTTTTTGTTTTATATATTTATCCAAAGACTAACACAAAACGTTTGTTGGCAACACAGATGTTGGACCATATAGACC
>SNQJ01S0016427.1:53411-104668 GCA_010110895.2 Picea sitchensis | reverse complement strand
TCAAAGGCTTCCACTCATAATTGTGGGTATACCTCGGAGTGACCCCCGTAATACGTGCAATCTCTACACTGATGTCAACAAAGCAGGGTGAGTAACTCTGCCAACACCAATGCAACCTAGTGCTTGACCCTTGTGTGAGAAGGGCTTCCCAGAACAATATGTTGCCAATGGAATTTAACACTCCCTAACTCAAGATGCTATTGTGTGTTTTGAGCTTTTGGAGAGTATGTCTCTCTTCCTATTCCAAAGCACTAGCCTAGCTAAATGTTGGTGTAAAAGAGCCCTAGAAAATAGTTACTAGATACATTTTAAGATTACGCAATGTTTTTAAGAGTTGTTGTTTAGTCAAAGGTAACAGAAGTGAAACTGATGTTGTATGACTCTGACCCAAACAATGCAAGAATGAAAATAAAAAATAACACTTTCGTTCAATGAATCCTATGTATGGGAGAGAGAGAAAGTTTTCCAAATCAACTCAATACTACAATGCAATGCACAATTTCCTTTCAGATGTCTATGCAAACAATCATTAATCAAATGAAAAATTCTCTATGTGTATTTTCAAATACTTCAACTATCTCTAAAAATTTGATTTTTCAATGTTTTCTAAAAGACAAAAACAATTTCTTGAAAGAAAACTAGTTGTTCACTTTCCAAGAAGAACTCTCACTATGTCTATGAGGATAAAAAAAATCAAATCAATGAATCAAGCAAATAACAACCCAATCAACTCTTTCAACGAAAGCAAAAACAAAGAGCAAACCAATAAGTCTTCTCAATGCAAAGCGAAAAATGACTTTTCAAACTATGAGCAAATGAGAAAAACCAAGCACTTAACTCTCAACCAATCACTGGTTCTCAACCAATCAGACACACTCAGCTCTTGAAAGCAGAGAGAATGCATTTTCCAATAAGAGTCAAGAAAAGAAAGTCAAGCTACAAAGGACAAGACAAATCTTGAATCCCAAAAAATGTTCAAGCATGCAAATTAAAGCAAGAGCTATATCAATCAATGATCCAATAAGCCTATCAGAGGTGAGTCAACTGATCTGAGCAGTCAAAACTCAAATCCAAAATTTTCAAAAATCTTTCTCGCAGGCAAGTAGTGCAACACAGTGCGAGAAGTTATGATTCTCGCAGGCCACCTTGTAGCAAGGTGCGAGGTGTTCGCACTGGACCCTATATGCAGGGTGTGAACCTGACTAGTTCTCGCAGGCTATAGCTACACACAGTGCGAGAACTCCTGAAGATGATAAAAAATTTGAAAATTAAAGAAAAAGTGACAAAGTCTTGTAGACCCAGAAGGTCTCTCAGGATATCCCGAGGACTCAGAGACTGATAAAACAAGAGAAATATGAAACTAGAGCAAAAGGCCACAGAAAAATACAAAAAGCCATCAAAAAAATGGGATTGTTCCCCAGTGGAGTTGCCAATTTTGTTTCAGGATTAATTCGTAAGTGCGGATACAAATCGATCTCCCTAGATCCACCCGGATCTAGAACAAAGCAGGACAGAATAATACTCTTTCCCTAGATTTAGACTAATGAATGGACAAGGAGGGAAGAATCATGAACATACCTTGTGATCGCTTCCTTGGGTCTCTGTTGTCCAGCTTCGCTCCAATGCTCTTATACTGTCAAGATCACAACATTACAAACCAATCGAAGTGAAGACAATTCAATACATTCAATATCTAATCTATACATATGATCAAGGAGTTATGTAATAAAGTGAAATCAGCTTTATGGGAAAGGGACATATTACTGTATTAAATTGATAGAAAGTAAGACTTACAATCTGAGCCTTGATGTTGTAGATCTCCTTTCGATGGATCCTAGCTCTGACACACACACTTGCTCATGCATGAAGAAGATCAACCACTTTTGATAACCTTGCTGGTGTTCCTAGCTGCTGTAGCATCAGTCCTTCATACAATCTTGCACTAATTCTCCAATAAATCTCTTGCTAATTTGCTTGCTTGTTAACCATTTCCATGAGAATCCCATCAATTTATAAAAGAGAATGGATTAGTTACTTGGATAGGAAAGATCCCAAGATATCAGGAAAGCCAGTACTTAGATAATCATTCGAATGCCAACTCACCCTTCGAGAAGATTCCCTTCTAGAAGGTTCGAGAATTTATCTTTTTCCTCTCTTTAGAATATGTTCTCACGCTGATAGTTAGGTACAGTGCGAACCTCTCGCACCCCAGCTTAATGCAGCCTGTGAGAATCATGCATTCTCGCAGGCAAGTATATAGGTAGCCTGCGAACCTCCCTTAAAAATATGATTTCTAGAAAGAGACAAATGTAACTTTTCTCAGGAAAGTGTTCTAGTGAAGAGCTTGAGTTCTCCATCATCATTACATCAGTATGACAACCAAAATTGTGGATAATAGGGGTCTAGTTCCAATTAGTGTCAGGAAGTACAACTCGACACTTGGACAATTCTCTGCTTAGCTCAAACAATCATGGGTAGCAAAAAGTGGTCTCAGTGCAGCGACCGACGAGTTAAATATGCAGGGCATCGTGACGGATCTTCCAACGGCTAGGAAATGCTTCCATCAATGTAAGTCTATCCGTTATGGCGTGGTCTCAATGTCCAAAAGCGGTCCATCAGCCCATAAATGAATTTTCTAACTGTTCCGGAGCATCATTCTAATGGTCGGGGTGCCTCCAACGGTCATATAACTTCGCCAGGGTGAAGTCCAATTCTACGCGGACCTACTATTCCAGTGAGGTTCAAATACTGCGAACCTGCCTCCTGCGAGGTTCCAGTCTACGAAGTCTTCCATNACAATTCTCTGCTTAGCTCAAACAATCATGGGTAGCAAAAAGTGGTCTCAGTGCAGCGACCGACGAGTTAAATATGCAGGGCATCGTGACGGATCTTCCAACGGCTAGGAAATGCTTCCATCAATGTAAGTCTATCCGTTATGGCGTGGTCTCAATGTCCAAAAGCGGTCCATCAACCCATAAATGAATTTTCTAACTGTTCCGGAGCATCATTCTAATGGTCGGGGTGCCTCCAACGGTCATATAACTTCGCCAGGGTGAAGTCCAATTCTACGCGGACCTACTATTCCAGTGAGGTTCAAATACTGCGAACCTGCCTCCTGCGAGGTTCCAGTCTACGAAGTCTTCCATCTGGTTTCTGCAATTTCTTATAGCTTTTCCAACTTAGCTTTATTTTTATTGAGCTCCCTTACCTTCCTCCCTATGATCTGAGTCTCTCTAACTGTTTCTGGAATGCTCTTTCCATTTTTATTCTTATCTTCCCCTAACGCAGTGGCTTCACACTGTTGAGGTGCCCTCAAGGTTTATGAAGTTAATATCTCTATTTCCCGAGTGGGCATAGTTCTTTCTTGAACAGTTATTTTATTCAAGCCTTCTTGCATTATTTCAACCTTGACAACTAATTCTCTTGCCTTCTGTCCATCCTGCGTTGTTGCTTTGCTTTGTTGCTTCGACTTATCCTCTCGTTCTTCTATTAGTCTATCTATTTTCTTAGCTATGAAATCCCTTAATTCTTGCTTTTTCTTTTTTGTAGCTTCTTCTTCTTCTTTTCTTCTGATATGATCCTTATCAATTCAAGTTTTACCTAACAATAGTGGGAAAGGGGCAATGTCCCCAACAAACCTAATGACTTCAAATTCTTCTTCAATCGATGTTCTATGAACAATAATAGGTACAATAGTTACTATTCCACATAAAGTTATCATCTTACCCTTAAACAAGCCTATCCTTCCCAACGAAGGTACCACAATAGGCTTTCCCAAAATTTCCCAGGTTTTTTCTGTCATAATATTCACTTGTGTTCCTTCATCCAAGACACAGTCTATGTCAAAGTCTTCTATTCTTGCACTTATGCGCTGTTTTGCTTTCAAGCTTTCTGGTAAACTGACATATTTATGAACATCCATCATCGCTTTTAATTGTAATAATGTGGTCTGAACTTCCTCTGATCCTTTCTCTTTATGTCTTTCTAACATGCCCTTAGTCTCTTGACTTTCTTCATAGTTTTCTTGTCTCATGTTAATCCTTTCAACTTTAGCAATAATCCTTGGACAATCCTCAACCTCATGACCAACAACCTTACAACAAAGAGAAATAGGCCCTACCTCAGGACATTCCTTAGCAAGATGTCCTGGTATTCTGCAATTATAACACAATGTAAATCCTCTTTTTCTTTTAAATGTTGCCCGACCTTTTCTGTACTGCGCACTTCCCTTAGGATCATAGTGCTAGACCTGCAATGTACAATTTTTTTTTCTAGGTTCCAACATCTAGTTATTAGTCCAAAAACTCTTTATATGCATAGGAATAACATATCTTTCTTCATTTGCATTAAATTTACTCAAATTAACTCTTTCTTTCAACTGCGCCCTAGCCTTCAGACTAGGAAAAAATCTATTAACCATACTTAAGTTCATGCTTTCAAAACAGATTTTTTTTTTCACTTATCTTTCTGTTGCCAAAGCACAAAGCTTTACCTCTTTTAGGATCTTACCTCTTTTCTTCAGAACAACTTACTTTCATCGAACAAAGCTTCACAATTCAAGTAGAGTACTGCACACTTCAACAACATATCTACACACATAACTTCTCTTTTTCTTTGCTTTAGTTCCCAGCAATCACAGTTTCAGGTCCTAGCAACGAAACCATTTTTTGGCACAGGGGTAGATCCAGGGTTCAACACTTAACAGTGCACCAAAAAAACCCCAACTACCGGCCCTTTCGGTAACACCTGCAAAGCAGACGAAGTCTCGCCCGAGGTAAAAGCAGGGGGGTTACAGGACACAGGTGTCTATAACCAGGTTGGGACACAAATATGTGATAATAACACTTCGCAAAATATTCTATTAATTCCTAGAAGGTGACATGCAGTAGTTTCTTAACCCTATTAACTCCGTAGAACATAAACATAGATCAGGGCAGTAACAATAAATGATAATATACCCTGAGTACATAACACTTAGCATTATAAGTTAGATCTAGCATTCATTTACCCTTAACATAAGTACAACACTTAAGCAACAAAAGACCTATCTATCATACATCATCATCAAAGCACTAAGTAGATTCATAACATAAATAACACAACACAAAGCAAACCATGAGACACCAGATATACGTGGTTCACCCCAGTGTGGGGCTACGTCCACCAACCGCTTCGCCTCTTTATTATTCACCAAATCTTACATTCATTCACTCCTGTGCACTAAGCCATAGAGTCGAGCTTCGCATAAGACTGGAGATCTGCGCACTAAGCATTAGATCCTCCTTCCAAAACTAGGTCAAGGCACAGAGCCAACTCTCTATCGAGCACAAAGCCTTAACGCACATACATTCCTTTGCACAAAGCAACCCCGTTCACAAAGAACTACATTCACTTCTCTCTTCTTCTACAATAAATTCTTCTTTATTTATATTTTACAAACCCTTACAATAAGGCCTAAACATGGGAAAACCCCATGGGTCGACATCCCATAAACCCGTTACAAAAACCCTAGAGGACCCTTTACTGGGTCCACTTAACCCTCAAAATCGGTGAGATCTGTGATCTTAGCTCTGCCTGGGCACTCCTTCTTTGACCAACATGTCGAAGTCCAAAAGTGAGCCAAAGTTGACCAAGGTTTCCCCAAAACTTGGTCGAGGGCCAACAGGGGGTGAATCAATATCATGTACAATTTAACACTTTTTAAACTTTAACTTTTCAATCTAATAAATGCATCCAATATACAAGAGAGAGTAGAAGAACAAATGCACAGTGCACAATAGATTTACATGGAAATACATGAAATGTTTTTCTTATATAATAAGAAGATTACATTCAAGGAAGCCACAACTTCCAAGATTCTCCAGCTCCAACTCGAAGGAGGCTTCAACACCCTAGCTTACAGGCTCCAACCTGAAGGAAGCTACAACTCCCTAGATTATCCAGCTCCAATTGGAATGATGATCCAACCCCCTTTCCTTGCACCTTCCTTCCACCCTCAAATATGTATATAAAAGAATCAACCCGTCCCTGTCACTTTCACTGTCACTATCATTGTCTCTGTCACTGTCATTGATACATCATTATCATCAAACTGGGTCCACATAGACTGTCACTATCACTATCTCTGTCACTATCAATGATACATCATCATCATCAAACTGGGTCCACATAGAAACTAGGTTCACATAGAGATCCTAGGTCCACATGGGTCCACACATAAACCCCAACAACCACATGGAACCCTGTGAAAAGAATCAACTTTCCATACTATAGAGAACCCATAGAAATGATCAAAACATAACCATAATACTAGAAAATATCCTTCATAAAAGTTCTTTATCCTCCTAGTTTTGTTGCTACCAAACTTGTGATAAGAGATCACAAGATTGGATTCACTAAAAATGTGAAAATCCATCCTATATTTATAGTATTTATGTCCCTATTTTTAGTTTGTGGGTCGATCTTGCTGAACTGTCCTTAATTCTATGGCTGGGTTGTCGGACGGAAAGATTCATATCTCCTCATTCCTAGGGAGTTAGAGGGACTTCCATATATCGTTGGAAAGGTCTCGGAATAATATTTTCAACCATGTAATTTGTACTTCCATTTGAGTTATTTATGTAGGGTAAAAATTTCCTCAAACATAGGGTATCCAAATTGACCACAAATAACACTTTCAACAATTCCAACTTGCAATATTGATCTTGGACATCAATAGACTTATTCACTTGACTGTAGGGGCTTCTTTACCACACCTTCGTGGCTTCTTGTGGGATTCTTCAAATTCTCTTCCCATAAGGGCCATGATTAAAGCTATTCCATAAGGGGACCACTTTGGAGACTCCTTCAAGTAAACCCATAGGCTTCTTCATGTTCATCACCAATGACTGACTTTGACATCAATGACAACACCATTCAATACAGATCCCCTCCTCTTATCACACATCACCATTGATTGGCAACAACAGTTTCTGCTACACCAGCTTGGCACATAGAGGAAATCAGGTCTTGGTTCATGAGGTAACAAGTCCGGTCTCTTAGTAAGTGTCATTTTAATAATTGAAGCATTTGAATATGTTGCAAAGGGTCCTTTCTTGATTTTGAAAACGTTTTCTTTGGAAATTATTCCTTTTACCTCATTTCACCTTGGTGTTTGACATGTTTTCCTAGCAAATGGATCTCCCTCGGGAAACATGTTTCTACTGGGGGTCTCCTTGAAGGGTCATCGTACCATTCCCACCCATACTTGTCATTTTCCACACTACTCCCCTTTTGTTTCCTCTCCTTTTGAGTTTTCAGGCTTATTGACCCCAAGAAGGGCTTGTACCTCATTTCATGGGAAGAAGGGGCTAAATTCCCATAGGGGTTGTATCTAGAAAAAGATAAGAGCCACCGATTATCCTCTAGATTATTTCCCTAAGGTCCTCAGAGCAAGGAAATGCTTCTCCACAATAAAATTCAAGGACCTTCGAAAAATAAAAATGCATAAGCTATTAAATGTCTCGCTTGTTGAGGGAGTGCCTTTGTAGTGCCTTTTACTTTCCTTGCATATGACATTCAATGTGCTCCTAGATCCAAGTGGAATTTCAGTGCTACTTACTTTCCATTGCACATATCACTCAATTTTTTGGACCATAATTAATTAACAACAATAAAGGGTTTGGAAAAATATTGCATTGCAAACGAGGATGCAACACACCCTCTACAAAGGCAGCCATAAATGAGATGATATGAGCCCTTGTATGTTAAGAAAACCCATGCCCAAAAGTCATACCCCCATCCACCTCATACTCTTCTACATGAATTAGATATGGAATTCTTGGGAAACAATCCTTGACTTGGGGATTGACCTACACAGTAGGGCACCACGACAACTCTCCCATACTTAAATCTGGAAAGTTGTATAAGGTCTTTGAGCATTTGTTTATTTTGAAAAGAGGGATTTGATGCACATGTTCAAGTGGTTATTTTATTAAATATTAATTACTTGGCATGATACATGTGACTTGTGGACCCTTGGAGGGCATAATTGTTTGTATTTGCAGGGCTTTTCCAGGTGAAATATTTTCCATGGAGGGAATAGGTCACTTGGACCTTCATAAGGGATTGAATCCCACATGATGGGTGATGTGCCCCACACTTGAGAAGATGAACTTTTCCTATTGGAGGAATTTGGATAGTGTGTGAGAATGAAATTATGGCTCCATGCACCTGAAATTTGTTCTTTGGAGGCCTAGGATGTCATACCCTATCCCTTGAGGTCACCTTGGATGATGGTGTTATGATGGGGTTTGATGATTCTAGTGGTGATGTGATGTGATTTGATGGAGAGAGATGCATTACTTGTCACTCTAACACATGACAAGATGACACATGGCCTTTGGAAGCCAAACGATCTTCACTTAGAGGCTCAATGTTTCATTTTGAGGCCTAGTGTCACCCTTTAGGGCATGCTGTCATCATCATTAGGGATTTATTTTATGTAAATTTTAATTTTGTAAATTGTAAAAGAAAATAGAGGAGGTATGCCTCCTAATTTGTTGTTTACTTTTGAAAGTGGAAAAATTGGTTTTAGGTGACTTCATATAAATATAGGTCACCTCACTTTCATTTTATCATCATACTTTGAGAATTGCATAAGCTCTTGGCTGGAATATTTTCCCTACTTGAGCAATTCGCTCCATCTTGCCTCTTGTGCTTTTGGATGCTTCTACTTGTCTATTGGTGATGATGTTGATTTTTTGGTAGTTGTGGGAGGTATTAACCTCCATGTATAACCTTTGACTTAGAATAGAATATTCCAGAAGAAAGAGAACCATTAAACATATGTTAGAAAACCATAGGAGGAAAGTCGACCTCAAAATAAATAATATTAAAGTAATAGACACATCAAGAAGGAGAAGTCGACCCTAGTTAACTGGACATTTTAGTATAAATATGCAGTTGCCTAGCTCATTTGTACATACTTACTTAGCAAGTGCGCAAGTCTAGAAGACTATTGTTGCAACTAGAGGTGCGCAAGTCTGGGAGCAACAACTAAAATTGGAGGGGGTGAAAATATGGAGGAGTAGTACAACATGTGTGAGTATTTCTCTTGTGTGCTTCTCTTGGAGAAAAGGAACGCTCTTCTTGTATGGTTATTGTGTTGTTGCAACAACAGTTGTAGATAGGGTTTATTTGTTGGTAGGATTGCCAGAATTATTCTAAGTAAAGGTTAAATTACTCGGGGGTGGCATGTGTGCCTATGGTTGGGTGAAAATAGTGTGATATTGTCTATGGTTAAACGAGCACAACAAAATTTTAACATGGAATCAAAGTTGGTTTCCTTCATAACAGTCTAACCGTTGGAAGGAAGATCCTCATTTTCCTCTATTGTCAAGCTTGTTGAGCACTTACTGAACCCACTATGAAGGTTTCCTAAGTAGGGTGCACCTTTCCCCATGATCAGATCTCCACAATTCTGAAATTAAAAATTGGGGTTTCCTCATAAAACCCTAGGTCTTCAGTGCTAGTTGTAGTTGCAGTATGATTTACAGTTGCAGTGCCAGTTGCTTCATGCTAGTTGTTTTGTTCCAGTTGCTTTGTGCCAGTTGCTTCATGCCAGTTGCTTCATGCCAGTTTCTTCGTGCCAGTTGTGGTGCCAGTTGCAACACCAGTTGCAGTGACAGTTGTAGCACTAGTTGCAGTTCCTCTGGACCAATGAAGTTTATGTGAAACGTTGGGCCTAATATTTTTTTGTCCTAGTGCTCCTTACCCTAGCGCATCTCCAGCTACTTTCAAATTGCAAGTTGGAGCGCCTTGAAGTTTTAGGATTCGTCGTTGCTTGTCATTTTTTTCCATTCCTTTCGGATGTATGTACTTGTATGTGTTTATATTGTATCATTATCTTAAGGGTATTTGCAGGAGAAGGGATATTTTTTCCAAAAAACAATTGTAGATCTAGAGGGATCTCAGATCTAGCACATTCAGAGGAAAAATTCACTCCAGGTTTGATTATTTTGATTATTTTGATATGTCTCTATATGTTATGGCATTATCGTCATCTTATGAACATCTAGTTGTATTTTGATCTATTGAAGTTATGATTATCATACTAACCTTTGGTCAAAGTTAAAGTTATAAGATGACTCTAATAGAAGTATTATGTTGATTAAGGTTGATATTTTAGAGTTTATTTGTATTATATTCCATAACTTAGATTTTTGTCAAGAAAACATATTGTCTTAGTGCATGGGACAAGTTGGAGAGAATACTTGTCATATTGAGTGAATGAGACTTGGAAGAAAATAAACAACAATCATTCTTGAAGATAAGACTCCAGGTTCCATCTTTGATTGATTAAATTGATAAGTTTCCAACTTGCACATACCAAGTTTGATAATTTCTACATTACAAATAAACACTATAGTTGTGACAACAATCCTTGAAAGGTTCTATTACTGCTAGATACAATGAATACTTGGTAGCATGTGAGTACTATTGATATAAATGCTTATTGTACTTGCTTACAAGATGAACTAACATCTTCTCTAGGAGGCACTTCTTGTTTTGCTTCTAGGAAGGTCACTTTGGTAATGATATGTTGATTACCATGAAATTGTCTTTTATTCTTGTTGACATATATATGTTGCTATGAAAATGATATTATATTGGAGATACTTTTGCACTTTTTGCTCTTGTCTCGGGTAGGTTATCTTGTAAATTCCACTGAGGTTACCATGGAGATATTGTTGTTCTTGTTTTCTTGTTCCAAGAAGGTTACCATAGAGGAATGATTGGTCACAACACTAGACAAGTGTTGTTCCTATTTCTTATTATTGTATTTTTTATTTTTGCTCTTTTTCTAGGCAGGTCACAAGTGATAGCTCTGAGAAGGATCTACTGTAATGATTGTTCTCATTATTGCTTTTATTATTATTATAAGAGTATTATTCTTGTCTATTGTTTTCCATTGTTGTTGGTGTTGTTCCAGGTAGGTCACAGGTGATGAATGTAAGAGAAGCTATAGTGATGGTTGCAGGAGGAAACATATTAGATGGTCTCTAGTTTGAGACATGGAGCAGACTACCCAGATAAGAAGTTGTATACTTGACTGCATACATAAATGTATCAAAGAAAAAGAGGACGAAGAAGGGCACATTTGAAAGATACAAAGTATCGCATATGGAGATTGATTGTAAGGAGCAGAAGGCTCCAAAGATGACCAAACAAATCCCTCTAGTTCATTTGATTACTCTTTAGATCATCAAGAAGAGTTAGTAGAGACACAAGGGCCTACCTAGAATCATTGGAATAACAAAGAAGAGACCAACATGGTTCCGTGACACTTTGCAGGATGCAAAGATATATAACATTGATGAGCCATATCATGAGGAGCAGATGGCTCCAATGGTGGTGAGGCAGGTGACATCACCAAGTACCAACTCAGAAGGAACTAGAGTTCAGAAAAATTCAACCCTCACGATTAAGCAGGGAGGAGTAGCCTCCCCAAGACCATTCATAGGAGACTTTAGAGGATATCATCATAAACAAAGGGATGATATGGATCCATAGATTATATAGGATCATAGGGAGTCAATATTCTGAGGGAGCATGGAGACTCAGAGTGATCCCGATCTCAGAGAGAGTCAATGGCCTAGAGACTTTCATTCAGAAAGTATTCCTCCTAAGCTTCTGATGGGAGAGAGAGACGTCTTCTAGGATCGATAGACAGGTGCCATGAGTTGAGGAGGCTAGATCGTAGCCTCAGGGACTTCTAGGAGATGTGAGAACTCTTGGGAGGATTCCCTTGCTTCAGTAGACTTTGCTACAGTGACATAGGAGGAAGCGAATCAAAAGGACTGGGATATGGATGTTTTTCCTTAGTTTCGAGACTAGAAGGGAAGTCGATGGTGATTTCCAAGTTGATCTACAAGATCAAGCATGTTGCATATAACAACATAGAAATGTACAAAGTGTGATTTGTGGCTCGGGGACTCTCCCAGAAAGAGGCAGAAGATTATGACGAGACACTTTCTCCAGTAACCAGAAGAAGTGTACATAGACCAACCAAAAGATACATGAGAAGAAGTCTCATGCTTGTAGATTGAAGAAGGCTTTGTATGGGCCTAAGCAGGCACCTAGGGCATGATATTCCAGATCAAACAATTTCCTAATGAGCTTGGGCTTTACCAAGAGTAAAGAAGATTCCAACCCTTACTACAAGGTTGTGGATGGTGGACCAGTGATATTACTAGTATATGAGGATGACCTGTTTCTAACAGGAGACGTGAAGCTCATCACTTAGAGTAAGAGGAAGCTTGATAGAGAGCTAGAGATGAAAGACCTGGGTATGATGCATTATTTCTTAGGTCTAGAGGTATGGAAGACACTGAGTGATATTTTGCTTAACCAAGGAAAATATGCTATAGAGATTCTGAAGAGATTATGAAGAGATTCAGAATGAAGGATTGTAAAGCCATTCCTACACTCATGGTGACAAATATGAAGTTATTGAGTGACACATATTCAAAGATAGTGGATATTACCATGTATAGATAGATGATTGATTCATTGATGTACTTAACGAACACAAGACCAGATATATGTTTTGCAGTGAACACATTGAGTCAGTATATGGTTGAGCCGAGACGTGTTCACTTGATTGAAAAAAAACATGTGATTATGTACCTAAAAGGTACATTGACTATGGAATCATATATGCTTCATATCGGGAGATAAGCCTAAAAGGCTTTCTTGATTCAGATTGGGCTTAGCTAGCAACGAAGTAGTGTGGCTTCGGAAGTGCTTATAGGATGGTTCGATCTCGAGTTAGAGGCGACTTGTATATGGTGTGACAACCAGAGTTGTGTGAAGTTGACAGAGAACTCGATGTTTCATGACAAGTCTAAGCATATCGAGGTCAGGTTCTATTATATCATAAATATGGTGTAGAAGGGATTAGTGAAGCTCCAGTGTATCGCTATAGATCAACAGATAGAAGATGTGTTGATCAAGCCTCTGTCAAGAGTGAAGTTTGTATACTTCATGGAAAAGCATGGTGTGGTCTAGAAGTAATTACCTTATGATAGGGTATGATTTGTTACAGATGATAACCGAGTGAAAAAGTATGGAATGCATAGCTACTCCAGTGAAATAGTCTGAAATGTTGAGATATTGCTACTTCAGTGAAACAGTTTGGTACGCATAGCTACTCCAGTGAAATAGTTCGGTACTCTGAGATATTGCTACTCCAGTGAAATAGTCTGGTACACATTGCTACGCYAGTGAAATAGTCTGGTATGCACATTAATGAATTTGGCACCAATSAACATGACCTCACACAAGGTCAAYAGATGCCGAGCCTTCGAGGCTGGCGAGTTACGCAACTTTTCAAGTTGGTGGGCCAACCTGTGTCGTTGGAGGTGTTTCCTAGCCTTGGGCTAGATGGGTAGTGTATGCACACTATATCACCTAATCCTTGTGATTAGATGCCTGGTCACTGTGGACTCGTTTCCTGGTGGGCCAACCAAAGGTTACTAGTTCTTTATGAACTAGATGTCAGATTTTGTGTGAGCTGGCGAGTTACTAGTTCTTTATAAACTAGATTTTAGATTCTGTGTGAGCTGGCGAGTTACTAGTTCTTTACGAACTAGATGTCAGATTCCATGTGAACTAACGAGTTACTAGTTCTTTATGAACTAGATGTCAAATTTTGTGTGAACTGACGAGTTAATAGTTCTTTATGAACTAGATGCCATATTCTGTGAGAGCTGACGAGTTACTAGTTATTTATAAACTAGATGCTAGATTTTGTCTGAGCTGGTGAGTTGGAGTTGCCCATACTACAATTGGACTGGGTAGTAGCACAGTTCTGTGCAAACTAACTCAACTGCATATTCCAAATCCTGTGTGTCTATGATGGTGATACTTGTGACATGATCTGTTTGATCACAATACAACCTGTGTGGCTATGGTACTTGTTACATTATCTATTTGATCATGAGATGGCCATGATACTTAAGACATGATCTGTTTGATCATGAGATAGCATATGTGGTTATGGTGATGCTACTTGTAGAATGGTTTTCAATACCATGTGAGTCTTTCCCATGCCATGTGAGATGGATGGATGTGTTTAAGACCATTACATGAATAAAAACTTAGTTAATACCTCCCTAGCTAAGAGGGAGTGTTGATGTTTTGGTAGATGCGGGAGGTATTAACCTCCATGTGTAACCTTTAACTTAGAATAGAATATTCCAGAAGTAATATAACTGTTAAACATATGTTAGAAAACCCTAGGAGAGAATTTGACCTCAAGAGAAATAATATTAAAGTAATAGACACATACAGAAGGAGAAGTCGGCCCCAGTTAACTAGACAATTTAGTATAAATAGGTAGTTACCTAGTTCATTTGTACACACTCTCTTAACAAGTGTGCAATTCTAGAAGACTGCAGTTGCATCTAGAGGTGCACAAGTTTGGGAACAACAACAATAGCTGGAGGGGGCACAAATACGGAGGAGTAATACAATAGGTGTGGGTATTTCTCTTGTGCACTTCTCTTGGAGAAAAGGTACACTCTTCTTGTATGGTGATCCAAAAAGGATCCAGAGAAGGCTAAGAGCAAATCAAAACTTACAGAGGAAACTCAGAATGCTTAGAATGGCTTCAGCAGACAACAAAAGGGAAAAAATTCAGAGTTCCCCAAACTCAGTGAAAATGGCATGATCACGAAGAGCGCGGCAAAAGATTTCTAATGGTGCAAATAGATCGTCAAATGGAGTTATGAATCAAAAGATATAAGCGGTCAAAGTTTTGGTCAACCTAGCCCAGTCAATAGGGATGAGTCAACATCCGTACTACTGATGCCAGCATTTGTACAACCTACGTGGCAAGCACATAGGGTGACATGTTTCATGATTACATCAACATGACGTTAACATGCCACGCGACAACACCAGAGGCTGCCACATGTCACGCAAATTTGGAATTTTTAGGGCACCATGTGGACCAGTAAAAAAGTGCGACGTGGCACCCCCGGGTGACACCATGTGGAACCACCCAGGAGGTGCCATGTGTCCTGAGGTTACATCAACATACATGTGGGAAAATTAGCGTATGCCACGTGGCCCAATAGGAGGGCACCACGTGGCACCCCCGAAATGCACAAGGAGGCTCCGTGACCGAATTAAAAAAAAAATATAATATCAGAACTCCATCGAATATGGCGACAATTCTGATATATATGGCATATTCTGCCATATTAGTAGCCTCTGCCAACTGTTTGCCACATATGGCACATACCGCCAGAATATCCGCCATTCTAGCAAAACCACCCACCAAAAACAGTGGCCACTCCGCTAGTTTAGTAGCTTGCGCCAAAAATATAGTTATAACCATATGGATAAAGCGGAGTCCACGAGATTCGATCTCGAGACCTCCGCTAACCAAAGTTCTAAACTTAGCCTCCACAACCAATGCACCCAACTTCCTCATCAATGCACAACCGTCCGCGAAATTATATAAGAAGGGGTGTTCGGCCAGAGTTCACAACAAAGCATAGAGAGGAGAACCGAGCGCACCTGTACAGAGTTTGTATAGACTGGGGCACACTTTTCAATATTTCTTAATCATTAATTGTAGGGGCAGTGACATGCAAACCGAGGCAAGATTTTTCTTAGGCCCAAAAAGTGTCAGACTCAGATCGAGGCATGGAGACAGTCATTTTAAGGTAAAACGATGCCACAAACGCAGTGGTGGTGTTAGTTTTCTGATCCGAGCAAAGAATTTGTATCTTAACTCCAAAATGAGGTATACTTATGTATTTTGCCCAATTCTTTTGTGGAGTTAATAAAAAGACCTACCCATTTGAGAGCAGGACCCAGAGACATAGTCCACCAGGGACTAGCTTTGTTATCAAGTTCTTGTGTTCATATTGCATGATTATGTCTCTTTCTTTTTTAGCTTTTCCTTCTTTATGGTGTACTTTAGTTTATGCTCATTTAATACAGTTCTTTAATAAGTCACATGACGAAAATATATCAGATCATGTTGGTATCAGAGAAGTCGTCTTTGACTTGAATTGTTGAGTATGAATGCTTACTAAGGCCAAGCATAAGCAGGGTGAAGGAAATCTTCAGACATTCAATCCCGAAGTTGGCCGTGCATCCCGAAGGAAGAAGATGGCAGAAGAGGACAAGTGTGATTAACATAAGAAAAATCTTTCACATGGTATTTTATCGCATGTCAGAAATGGTCGAGCAAATGTATGGAGATTACAAGAAGAGGATGAAGAAGAAAGGGAAGAAAAAGGAAGCACATGCAGATGATGATGCTTCGGTAAACCAAGGGGTTGGAGGAGATCTTTCTGAGTCTCCATCTTTGCCTTCAAGTTCTAGTTCTTCTTCCTCTGAGCATTATCATCACTCTCATCATTCTAACCATAAAGCCTCTTTTAAGAAACCATTATTAAAGCTTGATGTAAAGTTTTCTTTACCTATGTTTAATGGAGATTCTAATCCTGAAAAACTAGATAATTGGATCCGATAGGTTGAACTATATTGTCGTGTTCAACATATTGACGAAAAGGAAGTTAAAGTGCAATTGGCTTCTCTTCGGTTGGAAGGCACCGCTCTCGTATGGTGGGAGAGCAAGCTACACGACATAAGTAAGTGTGGTAATCTTATTTTCTCATGGTCGAAATTTGAAACAGAGGTAAGGAAGCAGTTCTATCCATTAGGGTATTTACATAAAGCAATGATGGAATGGAAAACTTTGAGACAGAGTAAAGGTCAGACTGTACAAAGTTTCAGAGAAGAATTTAGGAAGAAAGCTCTAGCATTGAACATTCCTTTGGATTCTTATGAAACTTTAATGAAGTATATTGGTGCACTTCACAGTTATATTCGTCATACTTTGCTCTTGTTTAACCTCATTAGTCTTGACAAAGTTTGTGTGCAAGCCACTCACCTTGAGAACATGGGGAAACATGTTCAAGAAGATCCCATGAAGAAACCTTCTAGTATCACACAAAAGACTTTCAAGAAGTTCAAAAGGAAGGACAAGAATACTGCTACAATGGCGAGAGAAGGAGGAAAACCATCTTGCACTCAGTGCAAGAAGAGCGGCCACGATGAATAACACTATTGGAAAATACATCCAAAAAAGAAACTGAAACAGTTCAGTGGAAAGGGGAAGACAAAGACTGTTGCTACAGTGCAGCAAGATCTTGGTTTCGAATCAGGAGATGAAGGAATGATCACAATGACTGGAGTACAAGTTAAATATTCTCTTCATGATAGTTCAATTTCCTATGATGAATCTCATATTGATGAACGAAAGAGGAATGAGTTATTTCATATACGAGTTGTATCTAAACATACTAAGATAGATACATTATTTGATCTGGTTTTCCAAGTAAACTTAATATCTGAAGCAATTGTCAAGAAGATGGGTATTGTAATGAAACCACATCCAAATCCTTATTGATCCATGTGGATATTGGTGGCCACCCACCTTTTCCAACTGGCTTAAAACAATTTTCTGACAATTTTGGCAATTTACTATTTTTAGCAGTTTTAACTTCCGGGGCCATTTTGAGGGCCTAAATGAAGGTTTTTAGGGATATAGCTTCTGAATGATACCTAAAGACATGATTGATCCCCCAAAACGAATATCCTCAACAATACCTTTCCAACGGGCTATCATATGCCTAAAACGAAGATCGTATGCAAAAGTTACGACCCCGGGAAGTTGATGTACTAACTTACCCAAACGGGGCCCACATGACTTTTGGTGCTTCATCTCCTAGGGTTAGGTTTTTGGATGTATAGGGTTTTTTGCATCCTTGTTTATTGTAAAAATTCCTTCAGAGCCTCCTTGTAATCATCTTCTTGCGAATGAGCGCAGCCGTCACATCTTTTCTCAGAGATAAGCTGCCACCATTCCAACAAGCTTGTTTCCGCTGCATTTTATAGTTTCAACTTATTTCCTTATTGAATACAAAACCAATTTTACTGCATCTCTGTTATTTTTTGTTAAGCACCTGTTAATAATCTGTATTCATTTCATTCTTCTCATAAAATCTGAATCAGTGGTATTAGAGCAGTCTTCTCCTTGTTGTCTTAATGCATGTCCCCAACGAGGTCGGAGTACAAAGAGTTGGGTCTCGATCTTGTTTCTCTTGAGGACAAAAGATTTCGCACACCGAAGTGACCTCTCATGGCATGAGAAAAGAAAGATTACGGGACAAGAGATCCTTTCAAACTATTGATTGAGGAATCCCTCACGCAAGAAAGGAAAAAGATGATGGATAGTTTCGCACAAATTCTTCGGCGACTACCAACAGGCAACACATCTTCTTCGAGCGGAGGTGCCACCCCCTTCAAGGTACAAATAAACTTTGATATTCCTATATTTGAAGGTTAGATAAACACATATGTTGTAGACAAGTGGTTGAATCTACTAGAAGGGTATTTTTCTATCCATAACTTTTCGAATAGAGAAAAGATTACTTTTGCGCTCCTCAAAGCCGTTCCCCATGTCAAAGCTTGGTGGGAAACTTTCTATGAGCAAAAGGAAATAGAGGAACCCTTATTATTTACAGTCATAGCCACCTGGGATTCCTTCAGGGATGCTATTAAGGAACAATACTAACCTGTCGGAAGTTATGATGACTTGTATACCAAATGGACCACACTGTGAAAAGAAAGAGACCAAGCAGTGCCAGATTTCACGAATATCTTTCATAACTTGCGCACCAAGCTGGGTATCAAAGATTTAGAGCGAATATGGTGCTCAAGTATCGCGGTGCTTTGCATAGATACATCTAGACCGAAATTGAATTTTTGGACATCTCATCCTTGGGCGCGGCCTACCGATATGCTGTCAAAATCGAGTAGAAGCTTAAACAAAAGACACGGCAATTTGGGCCTGGGAACCCCTCACAACAAAAGCCAGGAAAGGGAGTTCCCAACCCACATAACAAAGGACAGAGAAAATATGGACAGTATCAGGACAACCAGTCCAAGCCACAAGAAAAGAAGGACACTGGAAAGACAAAGAAAGATACTGGGAAGTGGTTCGACTTCCATACGAGCCCTTGGCATAACACTGTTGACTGTCGCTCAAAGCAGTCGTTGGTGGCCGAAGTGAAAGCCTCTAAATCGGATGCGGGTTCAGACTCTGAGCCAGAACCATAAAGGAGAAGAAGAATCATTGACACGGAACCCAGTGCCACCGTTTCTACCACTATTATTGGACAAATTGGTAGGTGCGGACACTAACTGATCTCCCTAGATCCACCTAGATCTAGAACAAAACACACCAGGCCATGACGCTTTCCTTAAGTTTTAAATATTGAATTTACTAACTAAAGAGAGACGGGTGACATACCATTTAAATGTCGCTTCCTCTCACCATCGCCATCCTAGCTCCGTTCCAACGCTCATACAATGATGAACCTGCAAAAGAACATAACCATCCAAAGTGATAGCAATATCATAAACTCAATATAAACCTATGTATGTGATCAAGGAATCATACAATAAAACACAACAAGATTTATAGGAAAGAATCATATTACTATATCATATTAAATATGAAAGAGAGATTACAACCATGGCCTTGATATCGTAAGGTCCCTTCCAACTGTCCTTCATTCCCCACACACTTTCACTCCAAGAATTCTGAGAGCACAGATCTGATAGTATTCACAATCTATCTTGACAAAGAAAAAACTCAAAACCACTCTAACCAAGCTACTAATTCCAAGCCAAATCCAACTTAGCTAATCCAAAAATCTCCAAAGCTAACTTTCTCCATGAGAGATCCTCTCCTTTTATAAGTTGAAGAGGATAAGGTGAGGAGGTTAGGATGATCCCACTAAATCATGAAAGCGAGTAAGATCCAAACCATTCGGATGCCACCTCACCATGGAAGTTTCTCCTTCTAGAAGATTCGAGAAAACAATTGTTTTTGCCCACGTGTAAGCATTCTCGCACCCTGCCTATAGAGAAACCTACGAACCTCTCGCAACCCAGCTATGGTGCAACCTATGAGAATAAGGAATTCTCGCACCCTGCCTATATAGCAACCTGCGAACTCCCTTTTTTATAGGGTTTTTACAAAGGAAAATGCAACTTCTTTTCTCAGGAAAAGTTCTTCTCCCTTCTCTCTTTAGGAACTCAGATCACTGACCCCTCTGAAAGAAACAAATAGTTTTACATAATTAACGGTCATAGGGATGACGAAAATAATGTGTAAGAACCACCAAGCTCCAGCCTGGTGAAGCAGACGAGCCAGAAGAAGGAGAACACCTCTTCCACTCACAGATGTGGGTAAAAGGCACCTCGCTGCACTTCATCGTGGACAGTGGTATCCAGAAGAACCTCATCTTAGCAGAGGTCGTCAAGCGGCTGGCCTTGCCGATAACATCACACCCACAACCCTACACCATTGGATGGCTCCACCAAGGAAGTGATCTTCGCATCAACCAATAGTGCCGACTGTCGTACGACATCAAGCCCTTCAAAGATGAGGTATTGTGTGATGTTGCTCCTCTCGAAGTTTGTGATGTTATTTTGGGCCAAACTTATTTATGGAAATGCCATGCTGTATATGAGTCTAGGCCTCGTAGTGTTATTATTACTTTGAACATGAAATTGTACAGGATACCCGAGGCAGTCCCACCTAGTGCTATTTCCTTGATCTCTGCCAAGCAATGCATGAAGGTCATTTCTTAGACGGGGAAGTTTGTCTTCTTTGTGATTCGCTCTTTGAATAAATGAAAGATCACACCCACATCTAGGGTCTCTACGACCGACCTCTCCACACAGTAGAAGCAAGTAGATATGGTTGTTGAAGAATACTTAGATATCTTCTCCTCACCTACCGGGGTACCTCTGGACCACCAGGTCAAGCACCCCATCGATCTGACCCCTAGCGCGCCACTGCCAAATGGGCCAGTCTATCCCTGCTCTTTGTTAGAGAATGAAGAGATCAACCGACAGATCCAAGAACTACTCCACAAGGGGCACATCCGTCCCATCTCATCACCTTGCGAGAGCCCAATCGTGCTGGTACAAAATAAAGATGGAACCTGGCGACTCTGCATTGATTACCAGGCTCTGAATAAAATCACAGTCAGAAACCGATACCCGATTCCCTGAATTGACAACCTCCTTCATCAACTCACGGGGGGAAAATAATTCAGTAAGATTGATCTGAAGTCTGGCTACCACCAGGTCCTGATAGAACAAACATATGTATGGAAAACCGCCTTCAAGTCAAAGGAAGGCCTTTTTGAATGGTTGGTCATGACCTTTGGTTTGAAAAATGCTCCAACCACTTTCAGTTGGATGATGGAGGATATCCTGTGACCATTCACCAATAATTTTGTAGTGGTGTAACTGGATGACATTATTATTTACAACAAGACTTGGGCTGAACACTTGCAACATATTCAACAAGTTCTGCACACCCTGCGATAACACAAGCTATATGCCAACTTGGAAAAATTCTCCTTCGGCATGGACAAGGTCCATTACCTGGGATACATAATTGATCATCATGGCATACATGTGGATCTAGCCAAGATCCAAGTCATCTGTGACTGGCCAGCCCCAACCACACTCACCGATCTTCATAGCTTCTTAGGCCTTGCCAATTTCTATCGCAGGTTCGTGTTGGGATTCTCCCATATTGTGTGGTGGTAAGGAGAAATTTGTGTGGGGTCGGTCCCAAAAACAAGAGTTCAATGATTTGAAGAAACACTTGTGCTCAACCCCAATACTTTCACTACCAGACCTGCAACAATCCTTTGAGATCGAGACAGATGCTTTAGACTATGCGGTGGGTGCCGTTCTCACTCTGCATGACCACCCTGTGGCCTATCATAATAAGACACTATCAGATGCTATCCGTAAGTACCCTACTTATGACAAAGAAATGTAATACATTTTGCAAGCCTACTGCCAATGGAGAAATTACATTCTTGGGAAGGAGACAATCATCCACACTGATCATAAGCCACTGCAGTTCATGCAGAGACAAGGAAAATTGCAGAATGATCGCCATCAAAAGTGGTCGACATACTTGCAACAATTCCACCTCAACATCAAGTGTAAAACAAGAAGCACCAATCATGTCACTGATTTCCTCAGCAGACCGCCAGTCGTGACACTCACCACAGTGCTAGACTCCTATGGCCATGAGACCTCTGGATGGCCCCAACTCTATGAGACAAACCCATACTTCGCCACCACCTACCAAATGTTGGGTGCAAACACAATTTTCGATAATTTCCATCTTCAAGATGGGTTGTGTCGTCTGGGCCATATCTGTGTTCCATCAACCGAGCGAGCAAAGATGATCTGGGAAGCCCACTACAATCAGGTGGCAGGACACTTCGACGTTGAAAAGACAATGGCAATGCTACATAAACATTTATACTGGCTGAAACTTTGACAGGAGGTCAACAAGTATATCAGATCCTGCACTGCCTGTGCTATTGCCAAACCGACCACTAAGAAACAAGGCCTGTACAACCCTCTTCCTACTCCTGACCGACCATGGGAATCCATCTCATTGGACTACATGTCGGGCCTCCCATCCACCAAGCGGGGAAATAACTATGCTTTTGTGGTTGTTGATTGCTTTTCTAAGATGGCGATTCTGGTGTCCTACAAGAAAAAAACATCATAGCAGAGGCCATTGCCAAGCGCTTCTTTGAACGAGTCTGGGTACATTTTGGAATCCCACAAACCATTATCTCAGATCAAGATAGTTGATTTCTCAGCACATTTTGGTTAAGCCTCTGGTCACTACTGGACACCAAGCTCACCAAATCCACGGCCTTCCATCCCCAGACAGATGGCCAAACTGAGGTCGTAAATCAAATGATTGTGCATATCCTTCACATGTATAATTCAAATCACCCTTGTACATGGGATGAGAGCCTTCCCTATGTCCAACATAGCTACAATCGAGCCCTTCAGATCTCAATCAACCACAACGCCTTTTAGGTGGGGTTGGGATTCCAAGCATTGAGTCCTATAGATGTTGCACTTCCCCTTATGGTCACCTCGACCGACTCATTTTCTGCTCCAAATGAAGCTGAAAAATCCACCCGGTTCATTGAGTGGATCCAGTACATCCGCCTACAGGTTCAAGATATCCAACATAAGTCCAATGACAAGTACAAGCAGTGCCATGATCAACATCGTGTGCCACATAATTTTCAGGTGGGTGAAAAAGTTTGGATGCACTTGCAGAAAGAACGCCTTACAATACCCCATCGGAAGCTTCGCCCATACCTTTATGGGTCATACACCATCGCCAAGGCCGTGGGAGATAATTCTTTTGAGCTCAACATTCCTCCTTTCCTTGGCCTGCACCCAGTGTTCAACGTGGATCTCCTTCACCCTTATTTCCCACCATTATTGGACACCTCAGACGTAGCAGAGCAGCTGACACCAACAGAGCTCAACCCCGACTGCATACAATAGGCATCCATTGATCATATTGTGGACACACAGATCAAGGGCACTCAACAAAAAAGGATCCATCTTTATCGAGTCGTCAAAGCAGGGCAAATCCTGCACCAAGGCAAGTGGCTCACCCGGGGCCAAATTCAACAGAAATTTCCTCATCTGATGGGGGAACTCAATGGAATGGAGACCATTGCTTCCTAAGGAGGGAGGATTGATCCAGGTGGATATCGGTGGCCACCCACCTTTTCCAATTGGCTCAAAACAGTTTTTTGACAATTTTGGCAATTTACTGTTTTTAGCAGTTTTAACTTCCAGGGCCATTTTGGGGCCTAAATGAAGGTTTTTCAGGATCGAGCTTCTGAATGATAGAAAAAGGCATTATTGAGCCCCTAAAATTAATATCCTCGATGATATCTTTCCAACGGGCTATCATAAGCCTGAAACGGAGATCATATGCAAAAGTTACGACCCTGTGAAGTTGATGTACTTACTTACCCAAACGGGGCCCACATGACTTTTGGTGCTTCATCTCCCAGGGTTAGGTTTTTGGATGTCTAGGGGTTTTGGAATTCTTGTTTACTGTAAAAATTCCTTCAGAGCCTCATTGTAATGATCTTCTTGTGAATGAGCACAACCGTCACATCTCTTCTCAGAGATAAACCACCACCATTCCAGCAAGCTTGTTTCTGCTGCATTTTATAGTTTCAACTTATTTCCTTATTGAATAGAAAACCAATTTTACTGTATCTCTGTTATTTTTTGTTAAGAACCTGTTAATAATCTATAGTCATTTCATTTTTCTCTTAAAATCCGGATCACTTACCCTCTTGGTTGGGTATGTGATGAAGCAAAACTTAATGTTACCAAACAATGTAGGATCATATTTGCTATTGCTTCAAAGTTGATTGATGAAGTAGATTTGGATGTTTTACCACTTGATATATGTGGCATAGTGCCAGGGAGTACTTATCTTTATGATAGAAAAGCAGTCTTCTTTCGTCATGAGAACAAATACCACCTTACTAAAGGGGGAGTGGAATATATTGTTAGAGCTCACGTCATGAGGGTAAATACAACACTTATTAGTGTAGGACAAATGAAAAGGCTCATAACCACTAATAAGAGATATGTACTCATGGTCGTCAAAGAGAAAGATGTCGGGACATACGACACTTTCCAAGGGTGTGTTCCATCTCATAAAAATGAATTAATTGATATTGTTTCTAAGTATGATGATATTTTTCAGGAACCAGATGGAGTACCTCCTAAGAGGGAAATCCAACATGAGATACATCTTTAGCAGGATTCTCCTCTTCCTAATGTGGGCATGTACAGGATGTCAGTTGTAGATATGACAGAGATCAAGAAGCATGTACAAGGCTTATTGGATCAAGGGGTCATCATGCCCAGTTCATCTCCTTGTGGTTCTCCGATCGTGATGGTGCCAAATAAAGATGGCACATGGAGAAAGTGTGTCGATTACCGAGCCTTAAATAAAATCACAGTGAAAAATCGATACCCTCTTCCTCGCATAGATGATTTACTTGATCAGTTGAAGAATGCTGTTTATTTCACTAAGTTGGATTTTCACAGTGGATATCATCAAATCAAGGTCGCATAACAGGATGCATGGAAAACTGCCTTTAAAACCAAACAAGGATTGTTTGAGTGGTTAGTAATATCGTTTGGGCTTTGTAATGCTCCGACAAATTTCATGCGTGCGATGAATGATCTATTCAGGCCTTTCCTTGATGACTTTGTGATTGTATATTTAGATGACTTTCTTGTTTTTAACGGTACTTGGGATGAACATGTAAGGCATGTAAATCAAGTATTGGATACTTTGAAAAGGGAAAAGTTGTATGTGAAAATGTATAAATGTGAATTTATCAAGACTGCACTTGTATACTTAGGTCATATTGTGGGAGGAGGACAATTGAAGATTGATCCTTCCAAAATTGATGTAATTGTAAAATGGTCTGATCCAAAAAGTGTGACCGAAGTCCAAAGCTTCTTGGGTGCAGTCCAGTATTGGAGGAGATTCATTCCCAACTTGGATTTTTTAGGGCGCCATGTGGACTAGTAAAAAAGTGCCACGTGGCACCCCAGGTGACGCCACGTGGCACCACCAAGGAGGTGCCATGTGTCCTGAGGTGAAGTCATCATATAGGTGGGAAAATTAGTAGATGCAACGTGGCCTAATAGGAGGACGCCATGTGGAACCCTCGAAATGCGCAAGGAGGCTTCGTGACCAAATTTAAAAAAATACATAATATCATAACTCCACCAAATATGGAGGAAATTCCGATATATATGGCATATTCCGCCATATTAGTAGCCTTTGCCAACTGTTCACCACATATGGCACATACCGCCAGAATATCCACCATTCTAGGAAAGCCGCCTGCCAAAAATAATGGCCACTCCACCAGTTTAGCAGCTCGTGCCAAAAATATAATTATAACCATATGGATAAAGCGGATTCCACGAGATTCGATCCCAGGACCTCCGCTAACCAAAGTTCTAAACTTAGCCTCCACAACCAATGCGCCCAACTTCCTCATCAATGCACAACCATCCGTGAAATTGTATAAGAAGGGGTGTTCGGCCACAGTTCACAACAGAGAACAGAGAGGAGAACCAAGGACACCCGTACGGACTGTGGCATGATTTCCGAGATTTCTCAATCATTAATAGCAGGGGCAGTGGCATGCAAACCAAGGCAAGATTTGTCTTAGGCCTAAAAAGTGTCAGACCCGTATCAAGGTGTGGAGATAGTCATTTTTAGGTAAAACGACGCCACGAACCCAGTGGTGGTGTTAGGTTTTTGATCAGAGCAAAGATTTCGTAGCTCAACTCCAGAATGAGGTATACTTATGTATTTTTCCCAATTCTTTTGTGGAGTTAATAAAAAGACCTACCCATTTGAGAGCAGGACCAAGAGACGTAGTCCACCACAGACGAACTTTGTTATCAAGTTCTTGTGTTCATATTGCATGATTATGTCTCTTTCATTTTGAGTTTTTCCTTCTTTATGGTGTACTTTATTTTATGCTCATTTAATACAGTTCTTTAATAAGTCACCTAATGAAAAGATCCCAGATCATATGGTTATTGTGTTTTTGCAGCAACAGTTGTGGCTAGGGTTTATGTGTTGGTAGGCTTGTTGAAATTATTCTAAGTAAAGGCTAAAGTGCTCAGGAGTGGCATGTGTGCCTATGGTTGGGTGACATTAGTTGGATATTGTCTATGGTTAAACAAGCACACCAAAATTTTAACATGGAATCAAAGTTGGTTTCCTTCGTAACAATCTAATCGCTGGAAGGAAGATCCTCAACTTCCCCCATTTACAAGATTGTTGAGCACTTACTGAACCCACTATGAAGGTTTCCTAAGTATGGCTCACCTTTCCCCCTAATCAGATCTCCAAAATTCTGAAATTAGAAATTAGGGTTTCCTCATAAAACCTTAGGTCTTTAGTGCCAGTTGCAGTTGCAGTACCATTTATAGTTGAAGTGTCAACTGCTTCGTGCTAGTTTCTTCATGTCATTTTTTTGTGCCAGTTGATTCATTTTAGTTGCTTCATGCTAGTTGCTTCATGTGAGTTTCTTAGTGCCAATTGCAGTGCCAGTTGCAACACCAGTTGTAGTGCCATTTGTAGCACCAATTGCAGTACCAGTTGTAGTTCCTCTGGACTAGTGAAGTTTATGTGAAATGTTGGGCCTAATTTTTGGTTTTCCTAGTGCTCCTTACCCTAGCACATCTTCAACTACCTTCAGATTGCAAGTTGGAGAACCTTGAAGGTTTAGGATTCGTCGTTGCTTGTCACTGTTTTCCGTTCCTTCAAGAGGTATGTACTTTTATGTGTTTAAACTGTATCATTATCTTAAGGGTATTTGCAGGAGAAGGGATCTTTTTTCCAACCAAAAATTGTAGATCCAAAGGGATCTCATATCCAACACATTCAGAGGAACAATGCACTCTAGGTTTGATTATTTTGATTATTTTGATTATTTTGATATGTCTCTAGATGTTATGGCATTATTGTGATCTTCTCAACATCTAGTTGTATTTTGATCTATTGAAGTTATGATTATCATACTAAGCTTTGGTCAAAGTTAAAGTTATAAGCTAAGTCTAGTCAAAGTATTAGGTTCATTAAGGTTGAGATTTTAGAGTTTATTTGTATTATATTCCCTAACTCAGATTTCTGTCAAGAAAGCATATTGTCTTAGTACATGGGACAAGTTGGAGAGAATACTTGTCATATTGAGTGAAGGAGACTTGGAAGAAAATAAATAACAATCATTCTTGAAGATAAGACTCCAAGTTCCAGGTTTGATTGATTAAATTGATAAGTTTCCAACTTGCACATACCATGTTTGATATTTGCTACATTACAAATACACACTATAGTTGTGACAACAATCCTTGAAAGGTTCTATTACTGCTAGATACTATGAATACCTGGTAGCATGTGAGTACTATTGATATAAATGCTTATTGTACTTGCTTACAAGATGAACTAACTTCTCCTATAGGAGATACTTCTTGTTTTTCTTCCAGGAAGGTCACTTTGGTAATGATATGTTGATTACCACGAAATTGTCTTTTATTATTGTTAACATAGATATGTTCTTATGAAAATGTTGTTATATTGGAAACACTTTTTCTCTTGTTGTCCTTGTCTCGGGTAGGTTATCTTGTAAATTCCATGGAGGTTACCATGGAGATATTGATGTTCTTGTTTTCTTGTTCTGGGTAGGTTACCATAGAGGAAGGATTGGTCACAACACTAGAAGAGTGTTGTTCCTATTTCTTATGATTGTATTTTTTATTTTTTCTCTTGTTCTAGGTAGGTCACAAGTGATAGCTCTGAGAAGGAGCTACTATAATGATTGTTCTCGTTATTATTTTTATTATTATTATAAGAGTAATATTTTTTTCTATTGTTTTCCCTTTTTGTTGGTCTTGTTCCAGGCAGGTCACAGGTGATAACTCTAAGGGAAACTATAGTGACAGTTGCAATAGGAAACATATTATATGGTCTCTAGTTTGAGACATGGAGCAGACTACCCAGATAAGAAGTTGTATACTCGACCACATACATCCATGTACTGAAGAAAAAGAGGATGAAGAAGGGTACTTTTGTGAGATACAAAGTATCTCATATGGATATTGATTGCAAGGAGTAGAAGGCTCCAAAGATGACCAAACAAATCCCTCTAGTTCAGTTGATCACTCTTTAGATCATCACGAAGAGTTAGTAGAGCTAGAAGGGCCTACCTAGAATCATTGTAGTAACCAAGTAGAGACCGACATGGTTCCATGAAACTTTGTAGGATGCAAATATATATATCATTGATGGGCCATATCATGAGGAGAATATGGCTCTAACGATGGTGAGGCAGACACCCCCACCAAGTACTAGCTCAGAAGGAGGTAGAGTTCACAAGGAGTCAACCCTCACAATTCAGTAGGGAGGAGCAACCTCCCCAGAACAATTCATAGGAGACTTCAGAGGAAATCATTAGAAACATAGGGATCATATGGTTCCGAAGATTATATAGACTCAAAGGGAGTCAAGGTTTAGAGGGATCATGGAGACTCAGAGTGATCCTGATGTTAGAGAGAGTTAGTGGCCTAGATACTTTCATTCAAAAAATATTCCTCCTCATATTTTGATGGGAGAGAGAGATGCCTTCTAGGACTGACAGACAAGTGCCATGAGTTGAGGAGGCTATATTGCAGCCTCAGTGACTTCTAGGAGATGTGATATCTCTTGCGAGGATTTCCTTGTTTCAATATAATTTTCTACAGTGATAGAGGAGGAAGCCAGTCAAAAGGACTGGGATATGGATATTTTCATTGGTTCCAAGAGTAGAAGAGAAGTCGGTGGTGACTTCCAAGTTGATGTACAAGATCAATCATGTTTCAGATAACAACATAGAAATGCACAAAGTCTGATTTGTGGTCGAAGGACTCTCCAACCAAGAGGGAGAATATTACGACGAGACACTTGCTCCAATAGCCAGAAGAAGTGTACATAGACCAACCAAAATATACATGAGAATAAGTCTCATGTATGCAGATTGAAGAAGGCTTTGTATAGGCCTAAGCAGGCACCAAGGGCATGATATTCCAGATCAGATAGTTTCTTGAGGAGCTTGGGATTTACCAAGAGTAAAGAAGATTCCAACCGTTAATACAAGGTTGTTGATGGTGGACCAATAATATTACTCGTATACGAGGATGACCTATTTCTAATAGGAGACGAGAATCTCATCACTAAGAGTAAGAGGAAGCTTGCTACAAAGTTCAAGATGAAAGACCTGGGTATGATGAGTTATTTCTTAGGTCCAGAGGTATGACAAAGACCGAGTGATATGTTCCTTAACCAAGGAAAATATACTGTAGATATTCTAAAGAGATTCATAATGAAGGATTGTAAAGACATGCCTACACTGATGGTGACAAATCTAAAGTTATTAAGTGATACATCTTCAGATACAGTGGATGCCACCATGTATAGACAAATGATTGATTCGTTGATGTACTTAACAAACACAAGACCAGATATATGTTTTACAATGAACACATTGAGTCAGTATATGGTTGAGTCGTGACGTGTTCACTTGATTGTAACAAAACATGTGATGAGGTACCTAAAAGGTACATTTGACTATGGAATTAGATATGCTTCAGATTGTGAGATAATCGTGCAAGGATTTACTGATTCAGATTGGGTTGGTAGTGTTGTAGACCAGAAGAGTACATCTAGATGTTTCTTCAGTATGGTATGTACTATGATCTCATTGTTCAACAGGAAGAAAACTAGTGTGGCTCTCAGTACAACTGAGGCAGAGTACATAACATCATGTTCAACTAGCAACGAAGTAGTGTGGCTTTGAAAGTGTTTGCAGGGTGGTTTGATCTCGAGTTAGATGCAACTTGTATCTGGTGTGACAACTAGAGTTGTGTGAAGTTGACAAAGAACCTGATGTTTCATGAAAAGTCCAAGCATATCGAGATCAGGCTCCATTATATCAGAGATATGGAGCAGAAGGGAGCAGTGAAGCTCCAATATGTCACTACAGATGAGCATATAACATATGTGTTGACCAAGCCTCTGTCAAGAGTGAAGTTTGTATACTTCATGGACAAGCTTGGTGTGGTCCATAAGGAATTCCCTTATGATAGGCCCAAAAAGTGTCAAACTCGGTTTAGAGGTGTGGAGACAGTCATTTTTAGGTAAAACGATGCCACAAACGCAGTGGTGGTATTAGTTTTCTGATCAGAGCAAAGATTATTTAGCTCAACTCTAGAATGAGGTATACTTATGTATTTTTCCCAATTCTTTTGTGGAATTAATTAAAATACATACCCATTTGAGAGCAGGACCTAGAGACGTATTCCACCAGGGACAAACTCTGTTATCAAGTTCTTGTGTTCATATTTCATGATTATGCCTCTTTCTTTTTGATCTTTTCCTTCTTTATGGTGTACTTTAGTTTATGCTCATTTAATACAGTTCTTTAATAATTCACTTGACGAAAAGATCCCGGATCATATGGTTATTGTGTTTTTGCAGCAACAGTTGTGGCTAGGGTTTATGTGTTGGTAGGCTTGTCGAAATCATTCTAAGTAAAGGTTAAAGTGCTTGGGGGTGGCATGTGTGCCTATGGTTGGGTGAAAATAGTTTGATATTGTCTATGGTTAAACAAGCACACCAAAATTTTAACATGGAATCAAAGTTGGTTTCCTTCGTAACAGTCTAATCGCTGGAAGGAATATCCTCAACTTCCCCCATTTTCAAGCTTGTTGAGCACTTACTGAACCCACTATGAAGGTTTCCTAAGTATGGCACACCTTTCCCCCTGATCAGATCTCCAAAATTATGAAATTAGAAATTAGGGTTTCCTCATAAAACCTTAGGTCTTTAGTGCTAGTTGCAGTTGCAGTACCATTTACAGTTGCAGTGTCAGCTTCTTCGTGCCAGTTGCTTCATGCCAGTTTTTTGTGCCAGTTGCTTCATTTTGGTTTCTTCATGCTATTTTCTTTGTGCGAGTTTCTTAGTGCCAGTTGTAACACCAGTTGTAGCACCAATTGTAGTACCAGTTATAGTTCCTCTGGACTAGTGAAGTTTATGTGAATTGTTGGGCCTAATTTTTGGTTTTCCTAGTGCTCCTTACCCTAGCACATGTTCAACTACCTTCAGATTGCAAGTTGGAGCACCTTGAAGTTTTAGGATTCGTCGTTGCTTGTCACTATTTTCCGTTCCTTCAAGAGGTATGTACTTTTATGTGTTTAAACTGTATCATTATCTTCAGGGTATTTGTAGGAGAAGGGATCTTTTTTCCAGCCAAAAATTGTAGATCCAAAGGGATCTCATATCTAACACATTCAGAGGAACAATGCACTCCAGGTTTGATTATTTTGATTATTTTGATATGTCTCTAGATGTTATGGCATTATTGTGATGTTATGAACATCCAGTTGTATTTTGATCTATTGAAGTTATGATTATCATACTAACCTTTGGTCAAAGTTAAAGTTATAAGCTGAGTCTAGTCAAAGTATTAGGTTCATTAAGGTTGAGATTTTAGAGTTTATTTGCATTATATTCCCTAACTTAGATTTTTGTCAAGAAAGCATATTGTCTTAGTACATGGGACAAGTTGGAGAGAATACTTGTCATATTGAGTGAAGGAGACTTGGAAGAAAATAAATAACAATCATTCTTGAAGATAAGACTCCAAGTTCCAGTTTTGATTGATTAAATTGATAAGTTTCCAACTTGCACATACCATGTTTGATATTTGCTACATTACAAATACACACTATAGTTGTGACAAAAATCCTTGAAAGGTTCTATTACTACTAGATACTATGAATACTTGGTAGCATGTGAGTACTATTGATATAAATGCTTATTGTACTTGATTACAAGATGAACTAACATCTCCTCTAGGATATATTTCTTGTTTTTCTTCCAGGAAGGTCACTTTGGTAATGATATGTTGATTACCTTGAAATTATCCTTTATTCTTGTTAACATAGATATGTTCTTATGAAAATGTTGTTATATTGGAAACACTTTTTCTCTTGTTGTCCTTGTCTCGGGTAGGTTATCTTGTAAATTCCATGGAGGTTACCATGGAGATATTGTTGTTCTTGTTTTCTTGTTCCGAGTAGGTTACCATAGAGGAAGGATTGGTCACAACACTAGAAAAGTGTTGTTCCTATTTCTTATTATTGTATTTTTTATTTTTTCTCTTGTTCTAGGCAGGTCACAAGTGATAGCTCTGAGAAGGATCTACTATAATGATTGTTCTCATTATTACTTTTATTATTATTATAAGAGTAATATTTTTGTCTATTGTTTTCCCTTTTTCTTAGTCTTTTTCTGGGCAGGTCACAGGTGATAAATCTAAGTGAAACTATAGTGACGGTTGCAATAGGCAACATATTAGATGGTCTCTAGTTTGAGACATGGAGCAGACTACCCAGATAAGAAGTTGTATACTCGACCGCATACATCCATGTACCGAAGAAAAAGAGGATAAAGAAGGGTACTTTTGCGAGATACAAAATATCTCATATGGATATTGATTGTAAGGAGTAGAAGGCTCCAAACATGACCAAACAAATCCCTCTAGTTTAGTTGATCACTCTTCAGATCATCAAGAAGAGTTAGTAGAGCCAGAAGGGCCTACCCATAATCGTTGTAGTAGCCAAGTAGATACCAGCATGGTTCCGTGACACTTTGCAGTGTGCAAATATATATAACATTGATGAGCCATATCATGAGGAGAAGATGGCTCTAAAGGTGGTGAGGCAGGCGCCCCCACCAAGTACCACCTCAGAAGGAGCTAGAGTTCATAGGGAGTCAACCCTCACGATATAGTAGGGAGGAGAAACCTCCCTAGAACCTTTCAAAGGAGACTCCAGAGGAAATCATCACAAACAGAGGGATCATATGGCTCCAGAGATTATATAGACTCAAAGGGAGTCAAGTTTTAGAGGGATCATGGATACTCAGAGTGATCCTGATGTTAGAGAGAGTTAGTGGCCTAGATACTTTCATTCAAAAAGTATTCCTCCTCATCTTTTGATGGGAGAGAGAGATGCCTTCCAGGACTGACAGACAAGTGCCATGAGTTGAGGAGGCTATATTGTAGCCTCAGTGACTTCTAGGAGATGTGAGATCTCTTGTGAGGATTTCCTTGTTTCAATAGAATTTTCTATAGTGACAAAGGAGGAAGCCAGTCAAAAGGACTGGGATATGGATATTTTCCTTGGTTCCAAGAGTAGAAGGGAAGTCGGTGGTGAATTCCAGGTTGATCTACAATATCAATCATGTTACAGAGAACAACATAGAAATGCACAAAGTCTGATTTATGGCCGAAGGAAACTCCCAACAAGAGGGAGAAGATTATGACGAGACACTTTCTCCAGTAGCCAGAAGAAGTGTACATAGACCAACCAAAAATACATGAGAATAAGTCTCATGTATGCAGATTGAAGAAGGCTTTGTATAGGCCTTAGCAGGTACCCAGGGCGTGATATTTCATATCAGATAGTTTCCTGATGAGCCTGGGATTTACCAAGAGTAAAGCAGATTCCAACCATTAATACAAGGTTGTGGATGGTGGACCAATAATATTACAAGTATACGAGGATGACCTATTTCTAATAGGAGACGAGAATCTCATCACTGAGAGTAAGAGGAAGCTTGCTACAGAGTACGAGGTGAAATACCTAGGTATGATGCATTATTTATTAGGTCTACAGGTATGACAAAGACCAAGTGATATTTTCCTTAACCAAGGAAAATATACTGTAGAGATTCTGAAGAGATTCATAATGAAGGATTGTAAAGCCATGCCTACACTGATGGTGACAAATCTGAAGTTATTAAGTGATACATCTTCAGAGACAGTGGATGCCACCATGTATAGACAAATGATTGATTCATTGATGTACTTAATGAACAAAAGACCAGATATATGTTTTGCAGTGAACAAATTGAGTCAGTATATGGTTGAGTCGTGACGTGTTCACTTGATTGTAAAAAAACATGTGATGAGGTACCTGAAAGGTACAATTGACTATGGAATCAGATATGCTTCAGATTGTGAGATAATTGTGCAAGGATTTACTGATTCAGATTGGGTCGGTAGTGTTGTAGACTAGAAGAGTACATCTAGATGTTGCTTCGGTATGGTATCAACTATGATCTCATTGTTCAACAGGAAGAAAACTAGTGTGGCTCTCAGTACAACTGAGGTAGAGTACATAACATCATGTTCAGCTAGCAGCGAAGCAATGTGGCTTCGAAAGTGCCTGCAGGGTGGTTCGATCTCGAGTTAGATGAAACTTGTATCTGGTGTGACAACTAGAGTTGTGTGAAGTTGACAAAGAACCTGGTGTTTCATGAAAAGTCCAAGCATACCGAGATCAAGCTCCATTATATCAGAGATATGGTGCAGAAGGGAGCAATGAAGCTCCAATATGTCGCTACAGATGAGTAGATAACATATGTGTTGACCAAGCCTCTGTCAATACTAAAGTTTTTATACTTCATGGACAATCTTGGTGTGGTCCAGAAGGACTTCCCTTATGATAGGCTATGATGAGTTACCCATTTTTTCAAGTTGGTGGTCCAACCTGTGTGGCTGAAGGTGTTTCCTAGCCTTGGGATAGATGGGTAGTGTGTGCACACTACATCACCTAATCCTTGTGATTAGATGCCTGGTCACTGTGGACCAGTTGCATGGTGTGCCAACCAGAGGTTACTAGTTATTTATGAACTAGATGTCAAATTTTGTGTGAGATGGCCAGTTACTAGTTCTTTATGAACTAGATGCCAAATTCTGTGTGAGTTGGCGAGTTACTATTTATTTATGAATTAGATGTCAGATTCCATGTGAACTGACGAGTTACTAGTTATTTATGAACTAGATGCCATATTTTGTGTGATATGGCGATTTACTAGTTCTTTATGAACTAGATGTTAGATTCTGTGTGAATCGATGAGTTACTAGTTCTTTATGAACTAGATGTCAGATTCTGTGAGAGCTAACGATTTACTAGTTATTTATGAACTAGATGCCATATTTTGTGTGAGCTAGCGAGTTGCAATTTCCCAGACTCCACTTGGATTGGGTAGTAGTGCAGTTCTGTGAAAACTGGCTCAACTGCATATTCCATAGCCTGTGCGGCTATGATGACGATACTTGTGACATGATCTGTTTGATCTGAAGATAGCCTGTTTGGCTATGCTACTTGTTACATTATATATTTGATCATGAGATGGCCATGTGGCCATGCTACTTGAGACATGATTTGCTTGATCATGAGATATCATGTGCGACTATGGTGATGCTACCTATAGAATGGTCTGCAAGACCATGTGAGTCTTGCCTAGGCCATGTGAGATTGATGAATGTGTTTGAGACCATTACATGAATAACATCTTAGTTAATACCTCCCCAGCTAATAGGGAGTGTTGATGTTTTGGTAAATGTGGGAGGTATTAACCTCCATGTGTAACCTTTGACTTAGAATATAATATTTCAAAAGCAATAGAATCGTTAAACAAATGTCAGAAAAACCTAGTAGAGAATTCAACCTCAAGAGAAATAATATTAAAGTAATAGACACATATAGAAGGATAAGTTGACCCCAGTTAACTAGACAATTTAGTATAAATAGGCAGTTTCATAGTTCATTTGTACACAATCACTTAGCAAGTGCATAAGTCTAGAAGAATTTAGATGCAGCTAGAGGTGCACAATTCTGGGAGCAACAACTAAAGCTGGAGGGGGAACAAATATGGAGGAGTATTACAACACATGTAGGTATTTTTCTTGTGTGCTTATATTAGAGAAAATGTACGTTTTTCTTGTATGGTTATTGTGATGCTGCTACAACAATTGTGGTTATGCTTTATCTGTTGGTAGGCTTTTCAAAATTATTCTAAGTAAAGGTTAAAGTGCTTGGGGATGGCATGTGTGCCTATGGTTGTTTGAAAATAGTGTGATATTGTCTATGGTTAAATGCGCACACCAAACTTTTAACAGATGAAAGGATAACACTATCTCTTGATGCTTGTTTCTTGGCAATTGTGGTGGAATATTCTTGATAAGTAAGGGGTTTTCATGCTATCTCTTGGATTAGGTAAGAATTTTATGTAATTGTGTGTTTTCTTTTTGATTTCAAGGTTAATTTGTCAAAACCCTTTGAGGAGTATAAGGGAATATACCCTCGATCAAGATCAATCTCTGTTGTCATTGAAAAGGCTATTTTGCAAAGGTTGATACAATGAGTAAAAGGGCTTACACCCTTGTATATTTACCTAACTAAGGTTTGTTTTATCTAGGGATTATACCCCTAGAGAAGTAATAAAACCTAGATCATAAACAAGAGACTCCATAACCCATTATATAAGGCACTAATATGTTTGCATTGGAGATTGAATATTATGCATTATCAAACGTGATATTAAGGAGATTGAGTTGGTTAAGTTTGGAATTTGTTTTTACATGATTTAGGTTACTTTGTGCCTTAAGGGAGTCTTGATTAGACAAGTAATGTAATTGTTTTAATTAAATTTATGCTAAAGCCAATAGGGTTGTAACAAACTCATCTTCTTTCACTCTTTTACTCACTCTTCTACCGATGAAATTCACTTGTGAGCCTTGGTAATTGTTCTACCGGTTAATAACTATCTTTTGGGTGGTTTACTTGTTGATTTTAGTGACTACAATTTGCTGCTGAAGAAAAAGTGTGCTACAACCATAAGGCTGTTACAAATCTTGTTGATAACACTTAGTAACAACCCTCTAATTTCTATCAAAGTCTTGCTTCAATCATTGGAAATTTTCTACATGTAGCTAGCTTTATTTCCAACATCTTGTACTTGATTTTGATAGTATAATTTGCAGCTATTAGACTCTTTTTATTGCTGTTATGTATATTTCCATACTTCTATAGTTTGGGATAGAAAGGTTTCGTTTTGATTCCCCATTGGTTTTAAGGCTTTGATTGTCATATATTATCTTGTTCCGGGTAGGGATAACATTGTTTTGCAGGTACACTATGTTGGACAGTTGGTTGTCATTGATGTAAAAAAGAAATGATTTTCATTGATGTCAATAGATGTGAAGGATGTATTTGGAGAAGTCTCCAAAGTGGTCCCCTTATGGCATAGCTCTACGCATGGCCCTTACGGTAAGAAACTTTGAACAAGTCTACAAGAATCCCCAAAGGTGTGGTTATGGAACCCGAATTTGATCGCGGAAAAAGGTCATGAAGGATGGTGGGAATGAAACTAACTCACTCATGAATGGATAGTCCTCTTCATGTCATTTATGGTGATAGGTGGTATGCTATGTGGTTCCTCACGATTGAGGAGTTATGAGGTCATGAATATGGAAGCCCCAAAGATTGGTTATGGAGCCCCTAAACAATTACAAGTCTTGGTCAAAGGGTAAAGTGGTTGTAACAAGAAATAAAAAAAGTAAGGAAATAAGTTAGTGTGAAAAAGTATAAATACACCATAAGAATTCCTTCATAATGACACACACAAGTTCAATAATTATCTATCTTTCAAGTGTTTTTGGTAAATATTTTCGTGGTATATCTGAGGTAGCGAAGTTTGAAGAAGTATAGTCTGAGGTAGTGAAGGAAATTCGAAGAGAAGATAACTTTTTGAGGTCATCCACAAGTTACAGTGAAGGAAAGCACAAACATCCACGAGTTACAGTGAGAATAGGTCGTGGATCTATGAAAATCCGTTGAAGAAGAAACCATCTCTTGTTTGTTGAAGATGATTCGAGCAAGTTGGTCTGTAGGTGTGTGATGATATGCTTAAGATATTCTTCATGAGTAAAGGTATGCATTGTATATGTTTGGTTGAGGCTTGTATCATGGATGGTATGGCACATGCTTGAGGCATGTCTTGGAGGTTCTTTTGGTATATGGTTGAGGTCCATGGTTTGGCATCATTGATACATGCTTGAGACATATCCTTGGTACATTGTGTATGGCTGTTATGGTTCATCGTTAGAGGCACATATTTGTGATATTGGATTGAATAAAATTCTTGTATATCATTGATGATATGGTATAGATACATGGTACATGATTAGCTACTCATGATTGATGTTATGGTATCTACATTTGAAATATCTCTTATGGTACATGATTGATGCATGGTATGGTACATGATTTATGCATGGGATGGTACAACTTTGGTATAACACATGTTGATGATCAATGATAGTGACAGGTTGATGATTAGTTACAGGTTGATGTGACAGTGACAGATTGGATGAAATGATTACATGTTTATTATCATAGACAATGGCAGTATCAATGTTAGTGACAATTTGGTCTACATTTATATTTTAGGGCGGTAGGACAGAGCAAGGAAAGGGGGTCATAGCCTCCTTCCGGTTGGTGCCGGAGAACTCGGGGAGTTGGAGCTTCCTTCAGGTCGAAGCCTAAGAATCAGGGGGTTGTAGCCTCCTTCTAGTTGGAGCCAGAGAATTCAAGGAGTTGTAGCTTCATTCAGGTTGGAGACTGTAAATAGGGGGTCATAGCCTCCTTCTAGTTGTAGCTGGAGAATTGGGAAGTTGGTTCTTCCAATGAATGTATTATTTTGATATATAAGAAAACCATTTCATGGTTTTCTCCCATTCAAATTTCCATGTAAATACTAGTGTATTGTGTTTCTGTGGATTCCTATTATGCTCTATTGATTTATACTTCTCATGATATATTGATGATATACTGTTGTTGATGTTAATGATTACATATTGTGGTTAAAAGTGATAATAAAGTGCTCATACTGATTCACCCCCACTTCTAAGTGTTCCAACAATTGGAATCAGAGCCGGTCCTTCAAGAAACAGTTTAACCACTAGAAGGAGATCATGGAATATGCTAAGATTGGAGCACCAAGGTTTGATGGAAATAACTATGACTTTTGGAATGAAAGGATGCAAATTTTTTTATAGGCACATGGATTTGATGTTTGGTAGTGAGTAGTAGATGTATATGAAATTCCAAGCACTCCCCCAACTGACAAAGATGGAAACAAATTCAGAGAAAACAATTCAAAGGCTAAAGGCACCATTTTGAGTAGTCTGGATGATTCAATTTTTGTAAAAGTTATGCATTTCAAGAATGCAAAGGAGCTTTGGGATAAAATTCAAAAAGGTTTATGAAGGAGATACCAAAGTCAAGGGAGCTAAGCTTCAAACCCTTAGAGATAAGTTTGAGGAACTGAAGATGAAGGAAGATGAAGATATTGAAGCATACTTTCTAAGAGTTGATGAAACAATGAACACTATTAGAGGATTGAGAGAAGAAATTAATGAATCAATGGTCATTCAAAAGTTTTTAATATCTCTACCTATGACATGGAAAATTTTAGGGGTGAAATTTCGCCCATCAGAGAAATTTAGCCCCTTCAAATTTTGGTAGGCTGAATTTTAAATATTAAAAAAAAAACCATATTAATCCCAATTCTCCCCCCCTTTAATTAAAAAAAAAACATTAATTATATATTTAACCCCAATTTAGATGGAGACTAATTTCATTTTCTCCTTGGAAAAATGGTGGTCGATCCTCCCTTTCACTCAATTTCTGGGAGTATCCATTGATCTTCCAGGGTTTTCTCCCAACATTTAAGGTTGCAAACCCCTGTATTTCCTCCCGTTTTAACTTTCCCCTGACTTGGGAATGACCATTGTCCTTCTAGATTTTTCTCCCACAGTTTTATATTTTTCACAAGGCCAAGGACCATGATTCAACTTGATTTGGGAATGGACATTGGCCTTATGGCTTTTTCGCCCATCGATTTGGATTTTTTACATGAATTTGCACGTGGGTTTTGGAAAAAATGTCCCCAATTTGATGGTGATTCACAATATTAATAGATCAAAGTGGTTTGCAACATCTTACCTATATTGAAATATGTTACACCTAGCTTGAAATCTTTACCCACACCTAACTTGAAATCTTCAAAGGCCAACTCAAAATTCTATTGTCAAAATTTGCAAATTAGAGAAGGAGAAAGCGTCGACTTCTTTCCATCTTCTCGATTGCTTTGTGTCAACATTTCTGGCTCCCAGACTACAACACCTTGATATAGGGTAAGTGGTTTCTGAGCCCTCTTTGCAAATTTTGTCACGACTGTGAATTCCACCATATCAGACATTGAATGTTACAAATGTCATAACTATGGACACATAGCTACTGATTGTAGAAGAATGATCAATACTTCCATGAAAGAGAACACTGATATCATATATAAGAAAGTATGGATAAGAAAACACAAAGAACAAGTGAACAAATACCAGGTCCCAGAGATCGCAAGATTGGCAATAAAACGAGATGAAGAAAATTCTACAGAGAAAAAGAAAGACGTCATATACAAAAAGGTTTGGAAAATAACTGAAAGAAAAGAAGGACAGGTAAATAAGGAGCATGTTCAAGAGATTGTACTTTCAGGCATTGTAGTGAAAGATGAATCCAAAGACAGAAAGAAAGAAGTCATAGCTTAGAGAGATGATAAATCTACCAATGAAGATGATGATGAATACACATCAGAGCAGAAATTGTTCTGAGCCATCTGACTTAGAGACTCCTAGGTAATATGAATATTAGACATGGGCAGTCTATGCGATATATGTGAAAGACCAAAGAACCATCCTTTGAGAAGCTTGTAGAGTTTGAGTAGACAGATCCAGAGAAGTCAGTTAGCAGAAGTATTGTTTGATAGATTAATCAGTTGTAGTTGTGAAGACTTCATGATAGTATAATGATTAATGGGTCAGCGTTATGGCAGTTGTGCAATAGAGTCTTGGACAATATGGACATAGATGGATTCGTGAAAACACTTAGCAGGTTTGGACATATATATAACAGTGGATGATAGCATGGATTCATAGATTGGTTCAGAGAGTGGTTCAGAGACAAATGAAGCAGTTAGAGAAATTCCTCAGATCATGAAACCAACCAACACTTTATGAAAGCATTGTCAACAAGGAAAGCAAACAAAGACCAAGTTCAAATCAAAGGAATATTCAACGACAAGAACACTGGAAATTATGCATATTGATCTAGTTGGACCAACTACAACAAAGGGTTTAAAAGGAATAAGTCAAAATCTTTTGAAAACTTCAAGGTCTACAAGGAAATGGTTGAAAATGAAATGGATTCAAAAATAAAATATTTGAGATCTGATAATGGAGGAGAGTTCACTTCAAAGGAATTTATGGACCACTGCAGTGGGCATGGAATAAAAAGGAAATTCTCCGTTGCTAGGACACCTCAATAGAATGGAGTTGTTGAAATAAAGAACATGACAATACAAGAAATGGCTCGAACAATGCTAATGGATTCCAAATTGACAGATATTTTTTGGACACATGCAATGCATACAACAGTTCACATTCAAAACAGAGTAATGCTCAGAAACAACAATGACAAAACCCGCTACGAGCTATGGAAAGGAAGACCAACAAATGTGAAGCACTTCAGAGTATTTGGAAGCAAATGCTACATCAAAAGAGAAGATGGAAGAATGGGAAAGTTTGAATCTCGTGTGGAGAAAGGAGTACTTGTTGGTTACTCAAGTACAAAGAAAGAATACAAGTGTTACAATTTGAGTTTGAACAAAGTTGTGGAAAGCATCAATGTAACAATTGATGAAACAAGTGGACGAGAATTAAAGGAAGAAGAAAATGAATCAATGGAACAACTTTACGAAGAAGAAGCGGAAGATGAAGAAGAAGTAGAAGGGGAAGATGAAGAAGACCAGACATAAGTAGAAGAGAAAGTTCAACAAGTGCCTCCAAATACACCTAGCAAACAAGTACAGAAGAATCATCCTTCAGATTAGATTATCGGAAACAAAGATACATGAGTTGAGACTAGAAGAAGAATCCGTTCACCAGAACAAATGCACCTAACACTCTTATCTACGATTGAACCAAACATTTTTGAAGAGGCCAACAAGGATGAATTCTGGAATAAGGCCATGGATGAAGAATTAGATCAAATAAAGAAGAATGACACTTGGGAATTGGTTCCAAGACCAAAGAATAAGAATGTGATTGGCACAAAGTGGGTTTTCATAAATAAATTGAATGAAGATGGACAGGTTACAAGGAACAAAGCTAGATTGGTATGCAAATGATACACACAAGTTGAAGGAATCGACTTTGAAGAGACATTTGCCCCAATTTCCAGAATGGAAGCAATCTCATTGATTTTAGCTTATGCATGCTCCAAGAATATTAAAGTGTATCAGATGGACATGAAATCATATTTTATGAACAAGGAACTTGAAGAAGAAGTCTACATTGAACAACTAGAAGGATTTTAGTTGTCAGAGAATGCAGATTATGTGTGTAAATTGAAGAAGGCCTTGTATAGTATAAAACATGCTCCAAGTTGGATTTCTCTTGTGAGAGATTGTCATACGAGGAGGTTCTTGAGATTCTATCATATCATGATCTTCTGGAATCTCATCATCAAGGGTAACTGTAACTTTCTTCATGAGTTCTGTAACTATGGGAGCTACAAGTTCTTCTTCATATACTTCTTCAAGCTGGCATTTCCTTGATCTTTTGAGTGTTACATCTTCATCCAAGGTTACATCTCTATTGATCTCAATATGATGGTAACCTGGTATGTAAATTCTGAAGGCCTTAGAGACATCACAATATCCAACAAATATTCCCTTCTTTCCCGAAGGATCCAACTTAGTTCTCTTTTATTTTGGAATGTGTACAAATACTAGACAACCAAATATTTTGAGATGGATTACTTCTGGCTTCTTTCTGGTGAACATTTCTTTGGGAGTTTTGAATCCAAGTGCACTATGGGATAATCTATTTTGGACATATACTATTGTTCTTGCTTCTTCAACCCATAATTGCATTGGAAGATCTTGATCGTGAATCATAATTTTTACTTCTTCCATAATCGTTCTATTCTTTATTTCTGATACACCATTTTGTTGAGGATTATAGGGAGTGGTGAGCTCCCTCTTAATCCCGACATCTCTGCAAAATATTCCAAATTCATTTGAAGTGTACTCTCCTCCATTGTCTACCCTGAGTATCTTGATTTTCCTTTTGGAGAGGTTTTCTACCAATGCTTTGAATTCCTTGAACTTTCCAAGTACTTCATCTTTTGATTTCAAGAAATAAACCCAAGTCTTACGAGAGTAATCATCAATAAAGGATACATAGTATACATACCCTCTTAGAGAGGTTGATGGCATTGGACCACATACATCTGAGTGGACAAGCTCCAAGATTCATTTTTCTTTACTGTCTCTCTTTGGAAAAGGATTCTTTATGTTCTTTCCTTATGCACATCCATTGCATACACCTTCATGATAAACCTTTAATTCTGGTAAACCTATAACTACCTTTCTTACATATGGTAAGGTTTTGTAGTTGATGCGAGCTAGTCTTCTATGCCAAAGTTCACAAGGAATTTCAGTAGAGTGAGTTAAGGCTATATCTGACTGACCTTTTAACTTGTACAACCCACCTTCTTCTGTTCCAATTCTGATACATTAGGAATCAAGTGGTCCTTGATTGAATCAGTCGAGATCCTCTTGGCCTTGATCTCATTTTTCTTATGTCTTGCCTTGGCATATTCCTCTTCTGGTTGTGGGAGAACTTGATTGACATGATCCAAGAGCTCATTCTCTTCTAGAATGAGAATTATTCTATGTGTCTATGATCTAAAATTGTTTGCTCCATCTAGCCTATCTTCAACTCTCAGACTGGTAATCATTTTTTCTTGTAGAAACCCTAGGCCTGAAAAATCCAAAAATTTCAACCTTCTTAAAAATTCAATGCTAGGGTTTTAGGACATGCGTTAGGGTTGGGAGAGTTTCCTAGTACACTTTTCTCCTCAACACTGGCACTAGAAAACCCCAACGAATAGCGATATTTTTTTCTTGATGGTGTGTTGCGCTAGGTCAAATCTGGCTTCAACCCTCATGCTCTAATACCATATTGAATTTTCTTAAATTTTCAGTAGCAGTAGATTTACTAGAGTGATTTGATCTTCTTTTAACATTCAACAACCATATACTGAAAATATAAGCAGGATGTAGAAGCATATAGACAAGCACAAGAAGAAACGAATATTTATCCTAGGAAAACCCCAAACTCGGGGAAAAACCTAAACTCGGGGAAAAACCCAACCAACTTTCCTTAGAGAGAATATTTTTGATAACACAATACAACCACATACAAGCTATTTTCACAAGAGAAAAACTAGCAATGAAGAAACCCTGATAACAAATACTTATCTCTTCTTCTTTTCAAATCCTAGTGAGGTTAGACAACTGAGAAAAGCCCTAAAATATGATGTGTAGCAACCCTAGCGAGAGTGTTAGAGTACTCAGCCTCTTCTAGCGAACTTCCCAATATAGAAACCCTAGAAACTACAGTAGATGTGTCTTCTTCCTTTCCTTAGACTTGCGCCTACTTTTCTTGGGTGAGAGAGTTGTGTGAGTGTATGTCAAATGGAAAGGCATTTATTGGCATATTTTAGAGGAAGAGTGTGCCTGTCATTGATGGAAAGAACAAAGGCGGGGCAGAAGGTGAGAAAGCTCAGGAGGAAGAGCGACAATGGCCGTTGGATCACCGATCCAAAGGACCATCAACCGAATACCCAACAACCGTTGTATCATTTTAAGTGGAAGGACATGATAAGCTAGAAGAGCAGCACCGAAGATAGATCGAGCCATTGACCTAAGAACATGATCGATGAACAACATTTGGTTCACATCAAAAGTTGTGAAGAGGTTACTGTTCGGGGAATCTCACTTCGGAAGAATTAGCAACTTGAAAGTCAAATTACCCGAAGCTTAAAATCTGAAATGAATAAGGACCATCAGATATGGAGAAAATGCGATGACCGTTAGATCAGGGAGAACCACATCCGCAGACCACGTCTACATGGACAAGTGGCAGACCAAGTTGGTAGACCACGTCAGCAAGTACACATGGCATAATCAGATGATGATAAGTGTCAAGAGGAAATTGGATCGTGCCATGTCAACAAGTGATGTAAGCAAGCCATGTCACTACGGGAGATTTACTTCGGAAGTTTCATCACCAACAAATGTCAAAAGTCCTGAAGTCCCGAAGGATGAAGGTCCGAAGTCGCTCTCAGCCGTCGATCTAAGATACATTTCGGGAGTTAGGACAACCTTTATATCCAGGAGAAGTATAGATCTGATCCGTTGGATCTTAGCACTGAGGATCAACAGTCGTTGGATCCAGAGATAAATGCATGAATTTTAAGCCTTTGGATGAGCGCAGGAGAGTAGAATTGTTAAAGTCCCGAAGTCCTGAAGTAAGCATGGACCGTCCATCGTCAATACTGATAGGTGGCGCATGATCCTCAACTCTGGAGCAAATCACTTCAGGATTTTGTGTTTGGGAAGGAAACAAGATCGTCGAAGACCCGAGGGTCGAAGAAGATCCAGGCCGTCGGTTTCCAGAAGGAGGCGTGGCAGAAATCTGTGTAGTTCAGGGAAAAAAACTCCAGGAGAATGTGAAGGAAGAGAAGTTGATATTTGAAATCCTTGAATCCCGAAGAGCCGAAGGAGCTGAGGACCGTCGATCTGTAGGAGGACACACATCAACAGATCATGTACTCCGATTGGAACACTCCGGGAAAAAGCAAGCAAGGAAAGTTGAGAGTTGAGATTCCCGAACTCGGGAAACCCGAAGTGAATATCAACCGTCCGATTCAAGGGGCCACACGTCGTTAGATCATGGAATCCGGGTGAAACACTCCGGGAGAAAATGAGTGTAGAGTAGTTGAATCTCCCGAAGGCCGAAGTCTCGAAGTGAATGAGGAATGCTGATTTGAGGAGGACATGTGGTAGGAATCTGTGGACTCCATCTAAAAGTATTTTGGGAGAGTGTGAAGGCTGAGAATTGAAATCACCGAAGCCCGGAGTAGAGAAGAAGATCTCGACCATTGATCGAGAAAGGGGACACATGACCATTGATCTAGTTGAGAGGTAAAATCCCTGAAGTAGAGGCAGAGCTGTCGATTGAGAAGGATAGGTGTTTGCAGATGATTGACTTCAGAAGTTTGGCGTATGAAGGAAAGAAGGGTTGGAGAGTTGAAACTTCTGAAGCCCGGATCATGAAATAAATCACAACCGTTGATTTAAGAAGGTTATATCTAATTCGTCAGTTCATGAGCACCATAAAGATCGTGAGATCGATGTTCCTGTCGAATTGTGGGGATTGAAGGTGTGCGAACTTTAAAAAGTTGAAGGCGGGCCACAATCAAAACCACGGTTTTGGAGAAAGGACACATGGAGGCTCAAGGTAAATTGTGGGGTGAAAATTAGTTTGACCCCAAACCACCTTTGGCCGTGCCCACAATCGCATGGTCACATGAGATCATCGCCCAAGGTCACATCGACGAAAGACAGGGGAAGGAGCTAGTGATGCTAGGCTCCACTTCGAAGGTTACACATTGGAAAATAAAAAATCCTCTACATGTGTAATCCAACGACGTTGATTAAACATAATCTGATCGAAGGGTTGCTGTTTCACTTCGTGGTTTCTTGATCTGTTACGATTCAGTTACACTAACTGAATCATTGTTCTGGGGCATTGGAATCATTGTTCTTGAGCGGTTTGAGATTCTTCATTCGGGTGCACGAGATTTGGAGTGTAATGGATGATGAGAGAAGGAATAAAGGAAAAATTCCGTGACAGAGGCAGGTTGCTGTTTCTCTGTAAAAAATAAGTTGAGCTGTATGCATTGAAGAGAAGAGCATGAACTGAGTGAGAAAGTGTAGAGATGAATAACATAAGCTGGACAGAGAAGAACTAGTAAAAAGAGCAGACTGTACGAGAACCTAAGAGCATGAGAAGAACAGAGAGAGAGCAGATGGAAAGAGACAACAAGTGGAGCCAAGCATGAACAAACAAAAGCAGAGAAAAATTGCAGAACAAAGAAGAAGTGGTAAGCATTGAAATGTTTGTATTGTTGTAAGGTATTATTCAAGTATGTTTATAATCAGGGCGGTAGGGTGGTGCTAGGGAGGACTGTGGTCCTCTGTTATTCAAGTTGGTGCTTGAATACTAGGATTTGTAGCTTCCATCTAGTTGTGGCTAGAAAACAGGGTGGCAGGGTGGTGCTAGGGAAAACAAAGAGTTTTCTGTGTGCAAGTTGGTGCTTGTATAAGTGAAAATAGGTGCTTCCATCCAGTTGGTGCTGGAGGTCATAAGGAGAAAATATGATTCTTTCTAGTGGGTGCTAGAGAATTTTGAGGGTTGGTGCTCTCTACAAGTTGCAACTTGTTAAAGAAGAGGTTGTAGCCTCAGTTTGAGTTGGTGCTCAAAGATTGATGATGTACAGAACTTAAAAGACTGCCTATCATTATAAGAAGAAGAGGGTTTCTCCCTTTATGGGTTTCCTCATGAATATCTATCTCTTTGTATATCATATGTGTGATTGATGTTTATTATTTCTACTGCTCACGACTTGCATAATCTTGAGGATCACTTGGAGAAAATTAATAATATTTCCATAGGCATAAAATTGTTTAAGCACAGTAACAACTGATTCACCCCCCCCTCTCAGTTGTCTTAGTATTTCCAACAATTGGTATTAGAGCAGGTTCCTTTTAGCTAAAGTTAGATCAGTAAGCTTAAACATGAAAAGTCATGAAGGAACTTCAACCAATAATCCTCCTTTATTTGATGGAACAAATTTTGCTTTCTGGAAGGTTAGAATGAGAACATACATTATGGCCTTAGGTGCTGATGTTTGGGATGTTGTAGAGACTGGATATATAAAACCTGTTGTGCTAGCTTCCAAAGATGATAAGTTAGAATTTAGCTTCAATGCAAAGGCAATGAATGCTGTCTTGAGTGGGCTTGCTGAAGCTGAATTTGTAAAGGTAATGCATCTTGATTCTGCCAAAGGGATGTGGGATAAACTTATTAGCAGTTATGAAGGAAATGAAAAAGTAAAAGATGCCAAACTTCAGACATATAGATTGAAATTTGAACAACTAAAGATGAATGAGGATGAAACAATTACCAAATATTTCTTAAGAGTTGAGGAGATTGTGAATGCCATGAAGGGTCTTCGTGAGAAGATTGAAGACACATTTTTAGTTCAGAAGATTTTAAGATCTCTACCTAATAGATTTAATCCAAAAGTTTCTGCAATAGAAGAATTGAATAATCTTAAGATTTTGTCTATTTCTCAACTACTAGGAACTCTAACTTCTTACAAAATGAGGATGAGTAAAGATAAATCCACCACTAGAGAAGCATCTTTTAAAGCAGGCAAGAATATTGATTCAAAATTAGATGATGTTGAGGAAAAATTTGTGAGAAGGTTAAATAAAGGATCAAACAAATACCAAGGCAAGCTGCCATTTAAATGTTTCAACTATGGTAATATAGGTCAGCATCTAAGTGTCCTCACAAGAAAAATGACCAGAACTCTGATGACGAGAAGAAATACAAATTTAAGAAATATAGTAAAAAGAAAAGTTTGTGTGCAAACAATGATGACATAGATAATGATTCATCTTGTGAAGATAAAGTGAATGATTTTATGCTTATGGCTATGAGAGATTTTGATGATGAACACACAGGAGTTGACATGAATGATGAAGAAGCTGTGGTTGATATGGAAGGTGAATTAATCAGTGGTTTGGAAGAAATTGACAGACTCAGACTTAAGAAGAGAAAGCAAAAACAATTGTTGATGCAGTTTGAAAAGAATGGTAAAGAACCAAGTGAAGATTTTGTTTTTTTAAAAGTAGAATTAGAAGAACAAAGAAAATAGAAGATATTCTAAAACAACAATTAGCAGTGAAGAAGGTGAGATGTGAAGCTCTGGAAGATGAAGTAGTGGCTGTCAGAAAATATCTTGAGAAATTTTCGGCCTTGTACCATCAGAATCTGACAAGCATTAAATCCTCAGAAGGATTAGCCACCATTCTGAATCAGCAAAGAAATCCAAATTTGAAATTTGGTTTCGGTTATGAAGAAGGATCAATTAGTGGTCATCCAAGCAACAAAGAATCCACCAATTTTGTCAAATCTACATTCATTGACAACAACAAATATGGAGAAACAAAGGAAGATAATCAATCGTTAAGGAAGAGTGAAAGAAAAATTACCAGAACTAATTCTGTAGAACAAAGAAATAATACACCCTCTGCTCAAAGAAATCATTAGCATAGAAGAAATAGACCTGTTCAAAGAAGACAACCATTTTCCAGGTACAAAGGATTTTTCTATGGATATTGTTTTTTCTGTTCTAACTTTGGTCACAAAGCTGTAAACTATTCTTTAAGATTTAGATATGAGCAATCAAGACACTCAAGGAATAGATTTCTGCCACAACAAAGAACGAAACAACTAAGTAACAAACAACCACAAACTGTAAATCATGTGATGGCTGGGAAAATGACACATGTTAAGCATAACAATCGTTATGATCCTTTATTCAATGAACCAGAATGTTACACTTGCCATAATTATGGACATAAAGTTGCAGACTGTTGCTTAAGGAACTATAAGCCAGATTTGAATCCCTCTGCTGAAAATGTCAAGGTTTGGAAGAAGAAAGAAAATGACAAGTGTGGATTAGTGTTGTCAGCTCAAAGACAAAAGAACCCCTGGTATATTGATGGTGGATGCTCCAAACATATGACAAGAGACAAAAGTAAGTTTCTGTCTCTAAGTGAAATAAAATCAGGAAATGTAACCTATGGAAATGATGCACCAAGAAAAATCAAAGGTAAAGGAATGGTAAGTCTAAGTAATGGAAAAGTGAAAGCTCAATATGTGTTGTTTGTAGATGGTCTGAAACATAATTTTCTTAGTGTTTGTCAAGTTTGTGATAGAGGATGTAAAGTTGTTTTCACTTCTAAAGATTGTAAAATACAATCTATGAATTCGGGACAGTTGATTGCTAAAGGCATAAGAACATAAAACAATGTCTATGTTTTGAAAGAAGAAAATGAAGAATGTCACTTAAGAAGGTATGATGAAAGTTGGTTATGGCATATGAGACTTGGACACCTAAAATTTGATCATCTAATAAAACTTAGAAATAGTGGGGAAGTAAAAGATCTTCCAAAAATATCAAAACCATATGATTATGTATGCAAACCTTGCTAAATAGGAAAGCTTACTCAAACACAGTTTAAATCTAAGAACTTTGTATCAACAGAGAAACCTCTTCAGTTAGTACATACGGATTTATGTGTACCATCAAGGAAGGTAGGTACAGGAAAATAAAATTACTTCATGTTGATCATTGATGATTATTCTAGACTTACATGGGTTGCCTTTCTGAAAGAAAAATTTGAAGCATTTGAAAAATTCAAAGTGTTTAAGTCTCTGACTGAGAATCGAATAGGAAAAAGATTGAAGGCTATAAGGTCTGATATAGGAGGAGAGTTTAATTCAAGGGACTTCAAATATTTTTGTGATAAACATGGGATCAAAAGAGAGTATACTATTCCAAGGACTCCACAACAAAATGGAGTAGTTGAGAGGCAGAATAGATCAGTTCAATAGATGGCAAGATCAATGATGAATGAAAGGAATATTGCTCAGACATATTGGGTAGATGCAATTCATACAACAATACGTATTCTTAACAAATCTCATCTCAGGCCACAAAGTGACAAGACTCCTTATGAACTATGGTTTGGAAGACCTGCTTCAATC